>VUQR01036919.1:0-27890 GCA_015108515.1 Hemichromis elongatus
GTTATGGTTAGGTTAAGGGTAAGGGTCAGGGTTAGGCACTGATTTTTGATGGTTAGGGTTAGGGTAAGGGGCTAGGGAAAGCATTATGTCAATGAGATGTCCCCACAAGATATGAATACCCAACATGCGTGTCTGTGTTTAAGTTAATAACTCCCACAGTTTCCACCACCCTCTGGTGTTGGAATGCTAATTGCAGCAGAGAAACACAGATTTCCTCTTGTAGCCCAGCTTGCACCATGAATCTCGATCCGCCACTTTGATCCAGATTCAAATATTCCAACATCTGTTGGACTCTTATGAGCTCTGGTACACTTAAGAGAGACACATCCACTGTGAAGTCACCCCCAACTCTCCTGAAGCCTGAAGATTTGGCATTTTTGGCCAGCATCATCTCAGTGCGTCTATGAACAACAGTGACATTAATTGGAGCTTGTACGTAGTTACCAGTAACAGGGAACTGTAAACTCATATGAATAATGAATGTGCATGTGTTGGATCTGACTGAGAAAACAGCGACACTGCAAACCCATAAAGTAGATATTTGTCATTCTCACAGACAAAGTAAATAAATCTGACTGAGAAACGCAGAAACACCAAAACCCATACGGTGGTGGCTCATAGAGCAGGGATGCCCTAAAGTACATCATGCTTTAGTGTGCTATTAATTTAAATAATGTGTATTCAGTAAGACCCGAAATTAGCGACTGACATCAGTGTTTAATGATGTCATGTGACTAAACCTTGCATTTTACATAAACTGTATGATTAGACTTCTTTGTACAGCCAGATGGTTGCCCCCCTGCTCATCATGTGTGCTAACCCTAATCCTAGCCCGCACTTTAGGAGTGCGGGCCAGGGGCTCATCAACCATTGCTACCAAACAGTGCTTTGCAATATCAAACCAAAACAAACAACTACTGTGAAGATTTAAAATGTACAACTAAATGTGATTTCCAAAATGTTTGCTTTGGTATGTATTATTTTACATAGTTTAGCAGCATCATTATCACATCATTAAATATCTAAAAAGCTTATTTAAATTAGGATGTGCTCACAATATGGACAACATAAGCATAGTTATTTTGTTGGCTTCAATCTAATCTGAGGTGTAGGTTAAACTGTCTATAAAGTGAACTCAATTCCAGTGTTGGGATTAGAAACTTTCACTGAGGCTGCGTCCAATTTTGATGATTTAGTTTGAGATTGTATGAATTGTACCCTCAGTGGTACCCGGTGCACTCTTCTGCTGCTCTGGCTCATCGGGTTTGACATTTTGTGTTCAGAGATGCTTTTCTGCATACTTTGGTTGTACTGAGCAGTTATTTAAGTTACCGTTGGTAGCTGAAAACACTCAGAGGCTATTTTCCTTTGAACTCTGACCCCCAGACAACTGCTGCTCACTGGATATTTTCTCTTTTTCAGAGTATTGTCTGTAAAATCTACAGAGGGTTGTGCAGGAAAATCCCAATAGATGAGCAGTTTCTGAATTATTCAGACTACCAAGCACCATTACATGTAATTGGCTGATTATATAATTGTATTAACAAGCATTTGAACAGGTGTAGCTAATATAGGCTGGTGAGTGCATATCCATCTTTTATATAGTCTGCCGACTCTTCTTCTTCTTTTTGTCCATTACGTTTTTGGTCTTCGCAGGATTATTGCTGAATAGGTCTAGCTGAAAAACTAATCTCATTGACCTGAATGTAGCTGTACTTTGCTTCTAATGCAGATTTGCAAATGTTACCAGCCTAACACTGAGCTGTAAACACGCTGAAGTAATGTGATAATGTGTGCATTTATTTATAAAGTGCAGTGTCTTAGTTCGGCTCCACAGAGTGACTGCATGTGCCTAGACTCCTGCTTTCTTCTGCTTCTGTTCCCGGTTCCCGATCCCAAACGCAACTTCACGATAATCGCTCGACTCTCTAACCTCTCCACCGTGCAGCTTCCTTTCTCCCAGCGCCCCGCTTTCCATCACACAAGTCATTGAGGGAGGTTACGCATAATGTCACGCTAATTGATTTGGCTTAAAATCCTCTCGGTGCACAAGCTATTCAAACTGCTTTTTCTCCCATGTGACCTCAGAGCTCCTGTTTTCTAAAATGAGCATGAAATTAAAGGATTATAAAGGCTTTTTTTTTAATAAAAAAAAAACCTTTCACTTAAGGCTTTTAACAAGGATATTAAATCGCTGCTCCATTGTCTAGTAGATTGTGGGCATCATTATATGGCATGTGTTATTGTCTGTCCCATTTTAAAAGGTGCAAAAGTTTTCTGCATTTCTTTGGAAAGATAAAATGCTCTGAGTTTGTCTTTGATATTTATCTCTTTAGTATTTTAGCTGTCACTCGCGAGTTCCCGCAATACTCCTGTGCAGCCTGACAGGTTGGATTTCAGCATGTCACTGAATAACAAAGGATGGCTTCTTTACCTCTGAAAACCTTACACACACCTGACACAGTGGCCCCATCATCCAGTGTGCATACAGCTCTTCCTAAAGAGCTCATTCGGCTGCTGTCAGTGACCTGCTTCACGTGCTTCTTGCTCTAAATTCATCACTTCAGCTTTTCGAATCTCATTAATTGTAAATCCTTGCTTATGTTTTCACTGAGGTTTGCTCATCCTGATGAACAAGAACATCATTCTGTTTTTTGTTTTTTACTTAAGAAGTAAACACATCACCCTTTGGCCATTACGCCGACCTCTGTCCACGTGCTAACGTCTTTTTCTACAGCAAACAGGAGAAACTGGTTTGGCATCAGATCTTCTTCTCACAGAGTGCTTTAAGTAGTCTCAATCAGTATCAAATGGGCTTAAAAAGAACAAGAAACTTATTTGGCCTTTTTTAAGGCTCTAGGTGCATTTGTAAGCTGTTGTCTGGCGCCCCCTGCTGTTTGAGGAAACCTGTATATTATATATGTACAAGCAAATGAACTAACAGCTGTTTCTGTTTCTCTGCACACATTTACTGAACATCAGTAATGTATCTGATTGGTCCCACCCTTTTCATTCATTTTCTCTTCACAGGAGAACTCCACGTGCAGACTGTGTTGCATAATTTCACTCAGAGTCATGTTGAATCAGGAGTTAAACCAACATCCTGCTTTTTAAATGGACGATCATCCAGTCACAGTTTGGTGTTGGGTGAGGAAAAAGCAGAGAGATTAGCACGCTGCGGCTTATTTTTAGGCAGCTTCTAATCTAATTTATGCTAGCTAGCCTTTAGCTTTATTATTATTCATGAAGGTGTCTTGTTCACTTCTTACAATGTGTCCAATCAACAAACGTCCCAGGTTAACCAGTCATGATTTCACCTCATGACTGATGACGTAATTGGCATGCCACTCGTTTTTCATTTACTGTTTTCCTGTTTTGATGTCATTAAAGTTAAATTGGAATTACGTATATACCATAAAAATATTTTTATTATTAGCAGTCCAAGAGGGAATTAGTCTAATTTTATACACACACACACACACACACACACACAAAAACACACAAACACGGACAAACTATTTTTGGAGATAAATACAAACGCACTTGTAGCTGTCCACTGTGGACAAGCTTTATTTTGAAATTTTGAAGTCTTAAATCTTAAGATTACAGTTGATTTACATTTGAATTACACTGTCGCTTGCAGATTTGACATATCTCCTTCTACATTACATCCCACGGCTGTCCCTTTGCTCGCTGCACTGGAACTTTAATGAGCTCCTCATCCTATTTCCAGTCCTCGCCGTGAACTTTACCTCAGCGGAGAGCTCGGCAAGGTTGCAGACATGAGAGGTCTGTCTGTACCTCGGCGCTCCTTCCCCTCACTGCGGCAGCAGGTCAGACTAGGTGAAGGCTCCCTGCTGACTGTGATTCGTGGCTGTGCTGGACAGACTTTAATGAGAGTAACTCAAGCCTTCTTATATCACAGAGAGTGCTGAAATAACAAATGAGCAGCTGGGGAAAGACGACATGGTCTTCGTGTTGTATGGATCGCTTTATGGTAGTGGTTAAATGTTTTTTGTTTTTGTTTATATAAAAAATAGTAATTCTGAGTAAATGTACACCACCACAGACAATAAATCAAAGATTTATATAACTGCAACTGGACTGCTTTGGTTCATGGCCGTATGTAATGATTCACACCTTTATTCACCCCTTTGGCGACTCCTTATCAGATTTTAGAACTTCATCCTTTTGGATGAAAGTTCAAAAACCTAAAACTTAACAAATAAAAGTGCTGACGACTGACGACCACCCCGCCAGCAGGGGTGGAGGCTACAGAAGTACGACCCCCTGCTTCTGCAGCCTGTGACCTCAGTAAAAACATTCCTGATGGCTTCATGGTTTCAATGGATACGTTCAAGCTTTCTTGAATACAGCATTATTTAGTAAATTATAGAGCAGGGCAAGGTGAGCCTCATAATGCTCAGGTCAAGGCTTCGTCATGCATCTCACCTAGATATAAATAAATAAATAAATACATTTTTAAAATGGTTCCACGCTTCTACAAATCATGCAAAAATTACCGAAATCCTTTTAGTTTGTCTCCAAATCGCCCTGACACCAGACAGCAGTCGTCTCGGCAGCTGCTTGAGACTTAAATAAATAAATACATTGGTTAACTTTAGAAAATGTGTGCATGCTTCTACAAAAATTTACAAAAAGCACAGTCGAGACTCCAGTTGAACAAAATGAGGTCTGAATTAAATCAGCACATAATGCACTCTTCTTTAAAAGGCAAAGTAAGTGCAACACAATGCTTTTTAGTGCAGCTTGTCTCCAAATGGCTCAGATATGAGACAGCGTCAGTCATTCGGCAGCTGCTTAAGACTCCTCCTCTCCACCTCTTTAATTACGTTCCGTGCATTCAACTTCCAGCTCAGGTTTGGCAGTCTGTCGACTCTCTGCTAAATAAAAAATGAGCCCTCTATTCCTGTCCTCTCCAAAAGCACGGGGATCGAAGAGTGAGTGTTTTACCTGACCGGTTATCATGTTAAAGATGTAATTTGATGCCTGACCCCACATTTTCTCTTGCCCTTGTTTTTCTGTGAAAATAAGCAGTTTAGACACAGTTTTACTCTCCTTTTCTTTACCTGCTTGGCTTTGGTTCACTCTTTTCTCTGTTTTTCTTTGATGTCTGATAGACTTCATAATTTTATTTAGTCATTATAACTAAGGCAACTTGTGATTGTGGGGACACAACACTAAATAATGGTTTAACCTTGCAAGTAAAGAATTGTTGGCAAAGGTCATTTGCTGATATGTAAAGCAGGTGCCCCTGTTCACCGTGCACCACAGAAACAACTGCCTGCATTTATCAAGAGATAACACTTTCCTTTTTCTTTTTGTCCTTGATGTTCATGCAGACTGCTGAATTACAGCAGGGATGAGAGCAGGATGAGCAAACACCAGAAAATACACTTCCTGTCCACTTTCTTAGGTACACCTCATGGACTCTTATAATTCTGTAGGGCACAAATTAAAAAGGTGCTGGAAACATCATCAAAGGTTTTGATTCATGTTGACATGATAGCATCACAAGGTTGCTGCAGACCTATCCATGCTGTGAATCTCCCGTTCCATCACATCCCAAATGTTTTCCTGCTGGAAGTAGTCATCAGAAGATAAGCCCACTGTGGTCATAAAGGGTTGAACGGCAACAATGGATCCATGATTCATATTGTTTACTCAAAATTGTGGTACTACCATCTGAATGTGGCAGCAGAAATTGAGACTCGTCAAACCGGAGACATTTTTCTAATTTTCATTGTCCAGTTTTGTTGAGCCTGTGCAAATTGTGGTCTTCTGCCGCTGTGGCCTATCTGCTTCAAAGGTATACCATATTGTGCTTCCAGAGTTGCTCTCCTGCATACTTTGGCTGTAACACAACTATTAGAGTAACTGTTGGCTTCCTATCAGCTCAAAGTAGTCTGTTGATTCTCCTCTGACCTTTGGCATCAGCGAGGCCTTTTCACCAGAGAACTGCCTCTCAATGGATATTTTCTCTTTTTCTGACTATTCTCTGTAAATCCAAAGATTGTTGTGTGGGAAAATCAGCAGTTTCTGAAATGCTTGAATGTCTTGGTGCGCTGCCACATGATTGTCTGATTAGATATAGTGTTGAAGAAAAATTGAACATGTGTATCTAACAAAGTGGCCAATGATTAATTCATTATAGTGATATCTAAAGTTATCCAGCAGTCACAGCTGAAAGACTCTTAGAAAAATACCCCTGAGTTATTTTAAAGCATAAATAAAATATGGTTTTGATGGTCGCCAAGATAAAAAAAAGAAAAATGCATCCGTACACTCACCAGTCAAATCTAATCAAAATTACCCAAAGAATTAGCTTACTTTGAGTTCCACTTTTCTCTTTTATAATGTCTTGTAGGATGTGTCAAACAGGTGAAAAGATACAAATTAAAATTCCTTCTTTGGCAGTGAGTTAAAAAGCCTGTGTAGCTTGACATCACCAGTCCACACCTTTGTCATAGAAGGCAAAACAGGGCAGCCTGGTTCATCTTGTGCTCAAGCTTTACTGAAGCTGTTCACAAATGCCCTGGAGCCTGTTTGCAAGTAAAGGAGGCAGCAAGAACACAGTTAGCAAACGCCTTCTAGAAACGTTTTTGGTTAAATATTTGTTCATCCCCATTGCCCTTAGTATCAGTTAGGCCTACCAGAGCTGTGTGGACAAAGTGTGGGTAAGCAGCTGTAGCTCAGGAGGTAGAAACGGGCATCTGCTTATTGGAAGCTTGGTAGTTCAATCTTTGGCTGCTTGAGTCTTCATTCAAAAAATCCTGGAACCCAAGTTGCTCTCCCATGTGCCCATTGGAGTGTGAATGTTAGACAGAAGCACTTGAAAAAAAGGGCATGTGTGAATTAACATGTTGTAGAAAGAGCTTTGAGTGCTCAAGTAGAGTAGGAAGCACGATAGAAGAACGAGTCCATTTACTACAGTCAGCCTAGACAGAGAGTGACCCTGTAGCTTTTAGATCATGAGGGGGGAATTAATTTTCCCAAGGGGCCGCATTAGAAACTACATTTTTTTTTGTTTGTTTTTTAGTTTTTGTTTTGGAAGGCTGTGCCAAGAAGACTGATTCATTTCAGTTTAACATTCAGATTTAATTTTACCTTTCTCAGACTGAAGATTTACTGGTGGTTCTATTTAAAAGTAGAATGGGAGGCAGAGCCTTCAGCTCCCAGTTTGGATTCGGGAGACAGACACCATCTCTACTTTTATGATTAGGCTTAAAAGAGCTTCCCATGATGCACTTTACATTTCTTCATTATTCACTTCTTTTTACTCTCCTTGTGTGATACACCACTGAATTTAATCATTAATTATTATTAATCTCTACATCCGAATCCCTAGGGATTTTGGCGTAGTTTTCACCATGAAAATAAAATAATGTTTTTTGCAATCTATAAGTGAAAATGTTGGGTTAATTATATAAAATCTTTCTAATTATAACTAATTTAAGTTTTTTCTTTTCTTTCTTTTTTTGTGGCAAAAACAAACTTCTGTACATAAAAACAAAACAAAACAAAACAAAAAGCTAGCTAGTCCATCCCGCGCTTCTGGAAACGTGATCCTCGCTGCCGCGGGCTTGCGCACTGCCTGCAGACATTACGGTAGCAGATGTAAAGTGGCAGGTGTGTGACAGATAAGATAGGTGAGGCAACGAGAGGGCCCGACGGCGAGGTATAGACTGTATTATTGCATGAATCCACCGACACGGGTACGGATGTGCGAGAACGACCGGAGCAATCAGGTGAGTAGATGTGACATATAGAAATTATTGTTTTTAAACAGTCCACGTGATTGCTGTCGGACCTGCGTTTATTCATAGATTAGGCTCGTTTATTTTAGTGAAAAGCAATTGATAGTTTGCCTCCTTTGGAGAAATATGATGGCTTTATTAGTGACAGGCCAACAACAACCCACTGGTAATTGATCAAACAAATACATGTACACAAATACAGTAAAATTATATTTCATTAATTCTTCTTTCAGAACCCCCACCCCCCCAAAATTTTTTTTAAAATTTTTTAAAAAAATCTGTATGTTATAGGCACTCTATAAAACATAACGATGCTGCTTATGAGTGTAATATTTTACTAGTCGTCATCTCTGACTTCTTCTTTACTAAAATTAAAAAAGTGGTGCCCAATAAACTCTATTTTAAATAACCACTTGTGAAAGACTCTGAAGTGTTAAAGCCATCCAAAACGGAACCATACAAAAACAAAGGGATAATAAATGACAGGACACTGCCAGAAAGTTTAGATAAATACTCATACTGGTCAGTTTTTAATGATTCTGAAACAGGGAATATTCATTTTATTCCTCTTTAAAATCCCATCAGAGCATCCATGGAGCTGTGCAGTCCCAGCATGACTGAAAGCAGAGGCTCTCTGTGCCAGGTGAAGCAGATTTCCTGCCAAAGCGTCCCCCTTTGTCGCCTGCAGTCCAACGCCCACCACGGGCACAAAATCGCCCACCTCAATCAGCAGCCATGGGTCAGCCATCCAGCCCCGGCGGTCGCCTCCAGCCCCTCTGTGGCTGTGAAACGCAGGGTAAATGCTGCCACCGCTGCTACTTGCAGCAGCCCCGACTGTGTGGCCTTCAGACTGGGAGAGGAACACGACCGGGGTGTCCCAAAGGGGAAAGTGGTTGTGACAGGAGGAGGGGGATACTTTGGTTTCAGGCTTGGGAAACAACTGGCAAATGAAGGGTTTTCGGTGATACTTCTGGACTTGAATAAGCCTCCTTGTGATATTCCCTATGGAGCGACGTTCTATGAGGTATGGCTTTACTCTGTTTACCCCTCTTCTCCACACATTCCTCAAAGCTTTCCCCTGAAGAACACTTAATACTATACTTCAGAGTAACAGTACAGGACACATATTGCTTGATAACACGTCAGGTCTCTATATGGTGATAAAAAGCCATTTGAAGTCCAGCTCTGAGGACTGTCTTCTGTCACCCATAGCACAGGTTTGGGTTATAAAGATATGGTTTGTTTCCATCTTACTGACACGACTTCGTGTAAAGACAGGGAAATTAATTCTAGTATCTCCTCATGTCAGCGTGCCTATGCCCTCTGCATGCGTCTTGGTTGGAAACAGACACGGGTGAGTCGATCTGTCTCGGCGCACCAGCTGCTGCCTGGGTCAAAGAGGATGGAGGCATGATTCGGGTTTCACCTGCACTCCTCTTGGCACACCTACCTTAATTATAACTGTCCTTTCAGGGGTTAGATATTGATGATTTTACTTAAAAAGCCTGAGCACTGGGTGTTAATGTTTTGCTGTTGTAAATTCCAAGCAAATCAGTAGTACAACGCCCACCTTCATCCTCCCAGAATAATCTAATTAAGCATCCTCTATGTCCCCAGAGTTATAACTAATTATCTGATTGTCTTGTTCTACTTTCTTACAGAGTGACATTCGAGATTATTCTTCCCTCTATAAAGTGTGTGAAGGGGTTGACTGCATGTTCCACACGGCGTCTTATGGCATGTCCGGCCCCGAGCAGGTGACTTCATGCTGTCCTCTGTTTTTTTTTTTCCAACAGCCAGTCATTCAAACAAAAGTCACGTTTCATTTATTAAACCTCCCGTGGGGGAGCAGCCCTCTTTGGTATGTCACGCTTTCTGTTCAAACCATGAACACATGACAGCCTGACCTGCACGACTGGTTGTTTTTTACATGCTCTCTTGATGCAAACCATAGGAGCTGCTTAAGGCTACTAGCAGCAGGAAAAATAGCACCTCGAGGTTGATCCTCAGACTAAATACAGAAAGTCAACATTTGAAAAACACACGTGACACCTGTTATAAGTTTTAGCTGTGTAAGTCAAAAAGTGAACACAAACTATGTACAAATAAATGTGTCCAGTGTTGCATATTAAACACATGCCATATAATTTTATTTTTTT
Organism: Hemichromis elongatus; assembly: GCA_015108515.1. Classification (NCBI taxonomy): domain Eukaryota; kingdom Metazoa; phylum Chordata; class Actinopteri; order Cichliformes; family Cichlidae; genus Hemichromis; species Hemichromis elongatus. The sequence continues at coordinate 9,938 of VUQR01036919.1, forward strand.
ATTTTTCTTTTACATTATCTAATATCATACTGTAAACGACCACGGCAGACCCCACGACACATTCATGCTTTGAAACATATTTATTTGACGCACATATACACACACGGTTGCTGTTAACAACAGTGAGCTGCAGCTCTCCCGCTGCCAGCTCCACACAACACTCACAACAACCAACAACCCCAATCACAGGACCCGGTGCAAATAATAAAGGTGGCGGGCATGATTGCAGATGGCGTGCAGGTGCGTCCGCCCTCCCCGCACGCCACCGCAGGCCACGCCCGCCACACATACATTACTGTTTTGGTGTGTACCCCACCTCTCAGGAGGGGGTGTCAGTGATAGGCTCCAGCCTACTGCCACCAAAAAACTGGGCAGGTCCTTAAAAAATATATGTGTGTATGTATGGATATCTTCAATAGTTCACAATCTTATAAAGTATCCCAGCTTTATGCTATAGCTATGAAATGAAGTGCCTGTTATATATAAGATAACTACCAAGTCCTTGAAAGAAATGAGACCATATTTTGCTTTCCATAAGCTGAAATGTTGGTTTATTTTCTCAAATAATAACCTAATAACACAGAATTTTGGTTGATCTTGAATTATTCTCTTGACATTTCAAGTTAGTAATTATATATAGCTTCTGACTTTTTCTCTAATTTTATTTCCGATTGCATCTAGAGCTCAGGATAGCTTTATTAAAATATGAGGCTGCTCTTTACATTGCTTCTTCTTTTTTTCCTTATCTCCAGTGGCTAGCATGGATATATATACACATACATAGTTCATCTTAAGTCTCTATAGCTTTGGAATTCAAAAACAGAAAAGTCACAGAAGAAAACAAAAAATTTGCCCGCACAATTTGTTTGCTGCAGACTTGTGTACTTGTATACATGCTCTTCTATTGTACTTCAGTCAAAATCAAATTGAATTTTTCTTCTTTTTTTTTGGCTATTTTTTTTACCATATTTAATGCTATTCAGCTTCTAACTATTCTCAAAGTTGATTTTCTTTCATATCTAACATTATGATAAGTGTCTAAATGAGATGGATGTAAAGTCATTAGTGTGCAGAGGTGGAAACAAGGGCTGTCTATAAACAGGTGTAGTCCCCAAGTAACAGCTTTCCTCTTTGTCTCTGGCTTTTAGTTGAGGAAAGAGCAGGTGGAGTCTGTCAACATTGATGGGACCAATAACATCATAAACGGTAAGAAAATTGTTGCAGACGGAAAAGAAAGTTGTTGCCTCTCAGCTTCACACACATCTCAGTAACAATAATCTCTACGAACAATTCAAGTCTAGTTTCTGTCCACCTTATAGCACAAAAACAACACTATGGCATGATGGCAGCTGACTCCGGTTCTCTCACGATCCTCATCCGTCTCGATCCAATTGTGGCCTTTGATATGATTTATCACATTAGCCTTCTAAAAAGACTTTCATCCATTGGCACTAGTCATACACCCCTTGCCTGATTTACCTTTTATCTCCCGGATTGCACACAGGTCATTCAAATTAAATCTCACTCTTCAAGTTCATTTTCTGTTTCTGCTGGTGTGCCCCAGGGTTCGGTACTGGGGCCTCTTTTATTCCCTATTTACATGCTTCTACTTGGCCATATAATTTGGAAATATAATATTAACCTTCACTGTTACACAGATGAGACTCGGCGGCATATTTCTTCCAAACCCATTTTAACTCTTCCACTCATCTCCATTTGTGACTGCCTCATGGAGGTTAAATCTGGTTCACCTCCAATTTTTTCAAACTCACTAGTATTAAAACTGAAGTTCTACTCGCCTGCACAGCTTCCACATTAACCAGATCCCCACAGGTTTTTCATTAATATTGACAACTCCTCCATCCTTCCCTCCCCTCAGGTTAAGAGTCTGGGTGTCATCCCCGACAGCACTTTGCCGTTTCTCTCAAAATAATCACATCACCCAGTTCGCCTGCTTCCACTTATGCAACATCAGTCGTCTCCGTCCTTTCCTCATGTCCGATGCTGTTTCTTTCCTTGTGCCTGCTCGGATTGATTATTGTAATTCTCTTCTCTTTGATCTTCCCAACAACTCCCTTTACAAACTACAACTCCTTCAGGATTCTGCAGCCCTGATCGTAACTCACACACCCTCCAGAGAGCACATCAGCTCTGCTCTTGAACATCTTCACTGGCTGATTATAGATTTTAGAATCACTTTCAAAATATTGCCTTTTACTGGCCCCTCCCCACTTGTATGATTTACTTAGGTCTTCATCCGCCACTCACTTTATGCTTTCTTCAGTGACCTTGGGTTTTAGAAAGGTGCCTAGAGAGTGACATTTTACACCGACATAAAACATTGTGGCATATTGAGCATTATGTCAGCATTCATAGATTTGACTCTTTATGCTGTGATCCTCTGTCTCATGCAGTGTGTAAGGAGAGGAACATCCGCAGACTAGTGTACACCAGCACCATCAACGTGGTGTTTGCCGGGAAACCGATTGTGGATGGTGATGAGGCTTCGGTGCCATATGTGCCCCTTGATGCTGTGAGTGCTACTTAAAATAACTGCATTCTCACCACTCTAACAGTAACAAACACATCACTAATGTTCCAGCAAAACCTTTGTAGCACCAATAATAGCTCTGCGATTCCACTAAATACATGTTTGCCAGCAATTTTCTCAGCTTTAGGGGGAAATAATACGGTGATATTTATGTTTCTGTTGCAGCATATTGACCACTACTCCAGAACTAAAGCGATTGCAGAACAGATGGTCATCAAAGCCAACGGGTGCTCCCTGAAAGGTTGTGAAATTGATGGCGATACCTAATTGCCGAATTACATGGGAAAGGGCACATTGAGAGAAAATTGCAACCCGGCTTTTGCTTTCTATGCTAAAAAAAAACAAAACAAAAAACAACAAAATGTGTGTTTGAAAGAATGAGAGAAAATAGACAGAGGCAACAGTTTCCATGGAGACTCAGTGTGCAGTTCAATCATACAACAGTGATTCTGCTTTAAACTCGGAGCTGGCCAGAACACTTTCATTATAGTGCAGCAGTCACTTGACATTGATGTCTTAAACACATATGTACAATGTATGTTTTTTTTGTTTGTTTTTTTTTTACAATGGATCAAACATACAATGTATGTTTGAGTGTATATAATGACTGATTTTATCATACAGAATAGTTGCTTTTTATGCTGTGCTTTAAGCTTTATGCTGCTAATTTTAAAGCTTTTCTTACCCTGTTTTAGTGGAAGCTGCACCCCAACAGTGATCATCAACTTATACATGCAATTAAGCTTAAAAGCATGCAGCTGTCTCATTATCCACTGTGTGTGTTTGCTTCAGGATGATTTTTTTCCCTCCATGATAGCATAAAAGAAAGTAAAATAAAAATAACAGGACGCCTGTACCGACATCAGGAACAACCTAAAAGTTGCTGAGAGGCTAAGACTGGGTCTGCAAACTTGTGATGCGTTCTCTAGGAATAATGATTCGCTAAGATTGGAAAATAACTTTCAAATCCTTATTAATGAAAAAGACAGAGAAAAAACCCTCTCCCTTCGTGCTGACTCCACCTGAACAGATTCCTAATACTGGCAATCAACACCACACCAGTCATGAGACCAATCACGTAATATAAATACACTGAATGATATAAATCAAATTCAGATTTATCTTGCAGAAGTTTGTTTTTTCTTTGCTTCCCCATTATCATCATCATCATCATTATTATTATTATTATTATTAGCCTTAAATCTGTAACAATTATATAACGTATAAAACTGCCCTTTTCTTGCGTTTTGAAGCCTTATCTTGATACATTATACAGATCAAATAAATAGATATAAATAAGCACGTCTTAATGCAGCCCTTTTTCTTGTTCCTGAGTATTTTAAGTACTTGTAGTATTGGTATTTTAATGCAAGTACTTAGTCCACTGCTGCTAGAGGGAAAAATATCCCAATTAGATTTTTAATAAAGAAAAGCTTTAAAATATTTATAAAGTGACATTCTGATGTTCCTTCATGAAGGCGGAGGCCTGCTGCGCACTTGTATCCTACGGCCCTGTGGCATCTATGGACCAGAGGAGAGAAGACACCTACACAGAGTGATGGTAAGGGAATAAAGCAGACGTGTCTTATGGTGATGATGAATTCCTTCTGCGCTGCTACTGGAAAAAAAATGTTCATCTCGCGGCGTCTGAAGCCTCACTAGAATTATTCCTGTCTGAAGAGTCTGCATTATTGATGGAGCTCTCTTGGCATCCAGTTACAGATGCCTTTTCTTCCAGCGTCCCCTCTGCGAGGCGGCAGTCAGCACAGTCTGGTGAAAGGCTGCAAGCATTATATTATGTTCTGGGTTTACTACTGGCCAAGTGGCCAGAAGGGTTGACTTTTAATGTTCTGCCGGTTGCTTTTCTCTGTAACCACTAATCTGGAATCAATGTGAAAAAAAAAAATTATAATATTACTAATCTGTATACATGTGGATGTAAATATTAGCACATCCAGAGTTAGTAAAACTGACAGTAAAACACTGGGTCGAGCACAAGGTTTCTGCATCAGACTGGTTTTGAATTAAACCCATTGCCTTTGTTGCAACTCTTCTCCCAGCTTTTGTGCAGATATCACCATCCAAAATTTTATTTTCATACATTTTTGAGTTGCAATATTTAGTGTTCGTGTTTAAATTAAGAACATGATGCAAGAAGAGCTTTTTGTGCCCCGCCCAGATGAACGTGGAGCGTCGGTTGTTCAGTTTCCGGTTTGGTGACCCCCGGGCTCAGATGAACTGGGTGCACGTAGATAACCTGGTGCTGGCGCACAGGCAGGCAGCTGAGGCTCTAACGATCAAGAGGAGTTATGTCGCTGTGAGTCCGCCTCACAAAATGTAAACAGTAAACATGCTGAGTTCCTCTACTCTGTCCTCACAGCTGCTTCGGTCACTTTTAACATGTTGACTGCTCTTTTTGCAGAGTGGACAGGCCTATTTTATTAACGATGGCGTTTCGGTCAATCTGTTTGAGTGGTTGATGCCTTTGGTGAGTTGATGCCTCCGTCTTTCAACAGACTTAATGAAAAAGCTATTTCAGTTACCTGAAGGGTAACTCGGATTCTGAAAGCTATTTTTACTTCTGTTTTGAATTCAACTCCCTGCTGCAGTTTGAGAAGCTGGGCTACAGCCGTCCGTTGATAAATCTGCCAGTTTCACTCGTCTATTCAGCAGGTATCTCCTTTCTCTTTCACTTTCAGCATATTTAATTGAAGCTTTGGTGAGTTGCTGCTTACACTATGTGTGTTTGTGTTGTGTGTGTTTTTCTTCCTATTTCAAGCCATCCTGGTGGAATATCTACACGTGGTTCTGAGACCAGTGATAACGGTGCCGCTCCTTTTCACCAGAAGTGAGGTAATTATGCAGCTTTCTTCCTCTATAAAGGGTAACTCTGATTCTGAAAGCTATTTTTAACTCAACAAACTCAAGATGTCACTTTATACTGCTGAATGTTACAGCACCGGCGAGCTCGGTGCATATATATCTACCTTGGAGATGAAGTTACCTGCTGTCTGATGAGAACATTCGTGTTTACGTCTCTCCAACGACACAGACTGACTACATTAGTATTTTCCGATCAGGCCCCCCAGCCCTACCCCCTCCCTCATCTGATGCTATCTCTTGGCATGAATTATGAAAAACTAAAGTGAGCCTTTAAAAAAAATTCAGCAGATAAAAAAACAACTTAACTTTTAATTCTGACTTTGTGTCTATGATACTTTTGCGTACATTTACTTAAATCAAAAATCTATCAAATTAAATGAGAAGCTTGCAGTACGATGCATCTTAAGGCGCCTTCGTCACAGCCTGTGAGGTCCTCATGAATGTGTGATGAGACAGAAACCAAAGCTGGGCACCATGGGCCTCCTCCTGCAGCTTTCTCTTTCAGGCAGCTGCTGGCCGTGGGGATCAGTGGTTGCCCTGTGAATAAAACATAAAGTGCTGTGGGTCAGACCAGGAAGTTTGAGGTGAAGTTTAAAGGAAGTGACATCACCGCAGAGGCAGTTGCTATGGCTGGGCCGCCTCTCAGCCGGTCTCGGCAACTCTCAGGTTGAGGTACAGCGTGACGTGCAGAGAAGATTTTCCCTTTCAGGTCTGTGAAGGCACAAGGAAAGGCGGAGTTTACAATGTTCAGTTAATCAGAAATGAAACTTTGAGCTGAGGAGCTTCAAAGTTCATGCTGAAATGTTTTTTCTAAAAAAAAAAAAGGCCAAAAATACTAATTAACCCCTTAATATTGTAAGGAGTAACTAAGCATCTGGCTTTATTCTTATATTTTATATGTTGTTTAATATAGAATTTCAAATGAAGTGGCTTGAAATAGATATTTTAAACTGTTGCCAACAGATATGAACTCTTTGGTAAAGAGGAAAACAGAGGATCCATGAGGCCGAGAAGTTTTATCTGTTCAAAAAATAATAAAATAAAATAGGTCTAAATAATTATACAAATCCAAAGAGCACAAGAAACTGAGAGAAAAGATTCTGGTGCAGAATGTGATGGACAAATGAAATTTTAAATTAAACAGGAAATAATCAAAAAACAAAATACAGAGACACAAAAACTCACATTAAACATGTATGAAGAATTTTAAATTAACAACACAGCAGAAAAACATTTTAACAAACATCTGAAACGACATAAAAACTAAAAAGGAACCACAACTGAAATCACACTTTTTATCTAAAGCGCAACATCAGCAACGTTATAAGAAATCAAAACAGGAATCCAAAACTCAGTCTGCTAAATGTTAACAATCAATAATAGAATTGAAAAGATTAACTAGGGATTCAAAACCCCTAAACTTCACAAAACCACAAAACAATGATAACGATAAGATTAAAGGAAACAGTATAATTTGTTTGGCTGGTCTCCTTTTGCAAAAATAATAATTTTAATATTAAAGAACAATTTTATAAATAATTGTGAGCTATCTTTTGGACCCACTGGCATCACGAGCCAGTCACAAATCATTTCTTTATATCCTGATTCCAGGGCAACAGACTTTCTTGTAATTTTTTGAAGTGGTCTTGAGCAGCAGTTTTCCTGGCTTCCTTCTCCAGAAAGTCTTTCAAAGTTTTTATTTAATGCTTGTATCTTCTATTTGTAGTGACCAATGAATCATTCAAGCATTAAAAGTGCTGCTAAATCAAAGCATGCACCAGTGTTGTGTCTACACATAACAGATAATTTTGACATGTAATGTTAAGGAACTTTGTTTCTAGCAGGCTGTTGCAAAACCAAGTCATTTCCCCGCTTATTTTTTAGCAGAATTTAAAAAGATAACACAGTTTGATTGCCATAAAATGTAATTTTTTTTACGGACAAAGTGATTCTCAACAAGCTATACGCTGAAACTTGGCAATCTCAGCATGGTGTGCAGAGCGTCCTTGAAAAATTGAAGAAAGTGGAAAAGTAGAGGGCAAAAAAAAAAACCCATGCAAAAACAGGGAAACTAGTAAAAAGCTAAACAGCTGCATTTCAAAGCACATGCAGAAGAAAGAGAGTGACTTTTCATTTACCAGAAGGAAGAGAGCTGTGTACTCTAGCCCAGAGAAAACAAAAGCATGGATCACTTTTCAGCTACATTTGAATATAGTCCCAGTCCTGCAGTGGTGCCTGTGGCAGTGAATTACTCCTGGATTACATTTTGTCTCACGTGGAGGAGAAACTGAAGGCTTTTTGAAATGCGTAGCTACCACAGGGGAAAAATACTGTATAAAGTCAGGATAATTGTCAGGTATAACGGGATAATTGGGACTCAGCAGTTTGGTAATAATGTGTGGATACACCACAGCTTTGAATGAGTCATGCAGGAAATCTCCAAAGACCTAAAAGGTGCGGACAAACTGAAATCATAAAAGAAAAAATAACTTATACTGAAGGATGGAAAAAAGAAAAAGGACATTGGGAACTTTTTCTTGTCTCACCGGTGTCGGTTTGAACTCTACTGTCAGTCTGTGTTCACATGCGGAAACCTTAGACTCAGACGAAAGAAGACACAGTAACCGAAGGAACCATCAGCCACAGGTTATCACAATGTAGAACTAAGTTTGCCAAACTGAGGCTAATGTGAGTCATTAACCTAACAGAATGACCTTTAACTTGGACAACTCTGATCGTATTTAAAAAGAAAAAAAGAAAAAAGAAAAAAAGAAGCTATTAAAGCCTCATCTCTTCGGTTGCAGGTCAGGAACATCGCAGTGAGCCACACCTTTAAAATTGACAAGGCCCGCCGAGATCTGGGCTACAGCCCGAAGCCCTACTCCCTTGCAGACTCTGTTGAGCAATACCTGAAGTCTCGACCGCCTCACTCCACCTCCTCACTTTTCAGCCTGTCCCGGACCTGCCGGCTGCCCCGGCACCTTTTCCTGCTGATCCTGATGGGTTTTAGCATGGTGTTACTCATGCTATGTTGCGTAATTTGTCGGAACTAAACAACTTTTCTTCGTGGATACTTGGCTGCACTGCAAGCCATCTCATGCATTGTAGTGTCAGATGAGAGACTCTGCTTTTACAGAGCTTCTGTTAATTGATAACTGTGTGACAATGTCAGTAGTGACTGACTAACAATAATAATTCACCAGACCCAGCTGAACGTGCTTCAAAAATAAGTCTCCAAAATGTCAGGCTATGCAACTTCTGTGTTTCCCTTTTTCAAAGACAGCCGCTGTTTGTTTAGTCCTGAGTGTGTGTCTGAGTTTAACGTGAGTCTAGCAGGCGGCTGAAAAGTATTAAACGCGGGTTATGTGAACGGTATTAACTTCTCTGAAGTTTGAGTTTATTGTGGTTTATTTTAAAGCAAACATTTAACTTTATATTACAAAGAGAAAATGATCTGAACTGTAATTAAATGTATTTAAAGCATGCTTCCAGTTTGTATCATAAAGACTTGTCATTTAATAGAGTTCAATTATTATTGTAGCTAAAAATTTTGTATACTTTTAAAAATAAATCCATCTAGAAAAAATGCAGAGACCATATTTATATAAACTGCATTCGTGCGAAAGTCTTGAGTCACCCTTAATTTATTTGGTTCAAAGACATTCTTGTAATTTTTTGCAACAGTTATGAACATTTTTTCAGGCTTTCTGAAGGTTTTTCAGAAAAGCACATAACAGACAATATGAAATTGTATCATCAGCAATATGTTATATGTCATACAAAAACACATCATTTGTTCATAACACTATCTGCCCGATATAAAATAGTATTTTTGGACCAACAAGTTGATTCCCAAAGGGAAAAACCTGACATATCAGCATGGAGTGCAATCAGCCATTCTACAGAACGGGGACAAAAAGCTGAGGTACGGATATCCATCCTTAACATTTTTACTCTTGAATTCGGAATCCGTGATGGTGACAGTGCAACACTGTCATATTTGAAGCTGCCACATGGGGGAGCACTTGCACTGCATAAGAATGCCGAGGGTTACCTGCAGCGTTAAAATTCACCTCATCGCTTGAACATCTAATATCGTGTTTATCACATCCGGTCCAATCTACCTGTGAACGGCTTTACGCATGTTTAACTGAATCATGGCTGATCCAGAAAATAAGACTATTTTGGCAGCGGTGGGATTCGAACCCACGCCATCGAAATGACTGGAGCCTAAATCCAGCGCCTTAGACCACTCGGCCACGCTACCACACCTTTGTCTGCCGGATTCGTCCATTTAAATAACACGTAGTAAGGTCGCGTAACCTGAAATTTGATTTGTTCGCGTTGTTTCGTCACGTCTTTTAGTAACGCCTGCCTTTATATGGAGTCGAGAAACATAGGGTGACAAAATAAAGGAAAAAGGCATGAAACCCTAACACACCGAAGCGCTCTGGGGGCTTTAATATGCAGCACAGGTGATTTTCATGTTTTAGGTTCAGTTCATCACCGCAAATGATCACAGTGGTCTGATGGAAATTAAAAATTATAAGACTCATATGATAGGGCAGTTGCAATCAACAGATCACACAGACAACTATGATGGACAAAGTATTATATACGTATGTATATATGTATATACCACTGTATTGCTCATTAATTTACACACCCCTGAGCCCACATGTTTGATGGGCTCCACTCTCTGATATTGAACAGAAAATGCAACAGCCAGAGATTGTTCATTATGTTTGCTTTATGAATGATACTGAGTTATCTACTCTTGTAGTTCTTCTCTTTAGGGTCTCTTCTCTTGGTGTCTGCTTGATGATCTCCTACTCTTTTCTACCTACATACCCTCTCATAAATACCATCTACTACATATACTTGGATGGCATGGGTCCCCATGTGACACAGACTCTGTACCCATTTAATAGTCTGGTTTATTCGTTCACCAGATAAAGAAATAGTGCAAACAGAGATCCAGATCCAGAGACTAATTACTGCCCCGATGGCAGTAATTGGTGGTACATGATGGTTCATAAACCTTACTAATGCACTTTATGTTTCTTTCATCTGCCTGTATTTTATACACCGCTGGATGTTTCAATATTAATTTTGTCTTAATCTACTTAATCTTAATCTACCAGGTAACTGCAGCTGGCAGCTACAACTCCTTTCTTTTTTATTTTTATAATGGAAGTTTTCAAGTAAAGTGTGAATGCTATATGCACTATGAAGTAAACCAACTAAAGTAACTGCAGAAGTTTCTGTATGTCAAGTGTTCAGTCAGTTTTTTAGGTTTTACATTCACTGCTGTTTTTTTGAGCTGGCAGAGCTCTGGTACCTTTAAGAAAGCGAGACAACTGGGGTATTGGAGAAGGTGATATGTGTTTATTAATGACTCATGTGCTACAAATACGGGCGATAGATCATCTTGTTGGAGCATTTTGTGTGACTGTCACTTTGTTAATTAGATTTTTTTTAAAATGGGGAAATTATATCATCTGGTGCACATAAAATGAACTTTTTTTATGCCCAAAAAAATACTGGATTACATTCTTGTGAAACTGGCTGCCAACCCAAAAAAGAGGGAAACTACTTGCTAAAGGTGTCAATACAGTGAAAGGTCATGGTTCAAACAGTGTAAATCATTTCAGGAAAAAAAAAAGATGATGCTTCCTTTACACACAAAGCTCATTGTTACTTACAGCAATCCAGCCATTTTTCTTTGTACCATTTTATTTTCACTTGATCTAGTTTTTCCACACAGACGTCTGCTGCCTGCTTATCTGATGCCTTTGCAAGGTTACCACGTGCATGTCTTGCTAAGACCTGTCCCTTAGGGCGAGCGTGGTATGCAAACTCCTTGTTTGGAGGTTTAATGGATTTGGAACTAGTGGCAAGTAGGGTAATTATGAAGCGAGACAAAGGTCTTTTAATTGTTTGCTGGGCCAGCCTACACAGGGTCTCAGTGACCTTTAAGAAGGAGGGCAACTCTGGGCTTTACGGAAAATATGCTCCACTACTGTGGAGTGTTGATGTGGGTTTTTTTCCCCCTCTCCTTTAACAGTTACTTTTATAACAATTTTTACTTTATTAGGTAACAGACGTTTAAGAGAGGCAAGAAATACAGTCCATGTGGTACACACTCCTTAAATTTTCTTTCATCTGATCATAGCTCACAATTATGCACTGAAATTGAGAACAGGTTAAAACATATCTGCACAAAAATCTATGCAGTGATCTCATCTCTCAGAGGTAAGAAAAAAAAAAAAGCAAATCAGTTTGCATGTTTTTTTTTTGTTTTTGTTTTTTAAAAAAAAAAACAAAAAACGCACACACTTTTGTTTCCATACCATAGTAAAAACACCCATATCAGAAGAAATTGCCTAAAGAAAAAAGACAAAAAAAACCCCAAGACAATATAAATTTTTTTATGCTTGGTTTATTTTGTTTTTCCACCACAGAAGACGCACCGCATTGTACATCAAATTTCATTTTGATTAAATTTTCTCAGAAAAATAAAGCACCAAAAAAATAAACATTTAATCATCTTTAATCTTTTGTTATTAAATAAATAAAACTGAACTCAGTGATGAAAAAGTGCAGAGCCTTTCTGTGTCCTCCTGGCGTTAACACACTCGTTTTCCAGTGTCCACTTACTGTACGTTTAGCTCTTAGCGTGCCACTGAACCGCTACTCGTGAGCCAACCAATGCCAACAGACAAAAACCTACTTATACTAACAAATAAACTCCTTAGACTTTAAATATTACAACATTCCAACTTCTCAGTTTGCACAACTCTGACATAACCACCATCTTATCGAACACTGTAACACAACGTAATACCCCTGCGTGTGCCTCTGTCTTCCAAACACCAAACGGCCCAGTGGTCACAGGGCAGCCATTACAAAAAATGAATACTATTTCAGGTGGACGTAATACTTTTGGATTTAGAGGTCAGGCTGCATGTGAAAATGTGCTTTTTGTTCATTGATCATACTATAAATATTTTTCACAACAAATATATCTAGCTACTTTTTGCCACTTAATTTTTGATAAGGACGCAACAGGCATGTCTAAGAGTCAGAGGGCCTGAAAGCATTTACAGCATCTGCACTCTCTGAACAGTGTAACAGAGAGCAAGTCACAGGGTGATGAATATCATTCAGTTGGAGGATTCATCGTCCCTGACTGGTTGTTTGTTTCCGCTGACGTCCTCTTTGGTCTTTTGGATGCAGGTGAAGATCTCCTTAAAGAGAGCCTTGTACTCCGGCTGCTTGCCGTCTTCGAGAACCACGGGCAGATCGGACAGAGCTGCAGAGCTGGACAGGCGGCGGCGGGAGCGGCCGCTGGACGTCTGGACGGCTTTATGGCTGAGCTCGTCTGAGGCTTGCTGGCATCGCTGTAGCAGCTCATCATATTTCACCTGGAAAACAAACATATTTTAGGGAAAGCTTTCTTCAGTTTTCAAACAGAACAAAAAATAAAATAAAATGATCTTTTACATCAAATCATCTGACAAAGAAGGTATTTTTAGGAATGCTCTTTTCCAGATACACCACCTGCAGTGCGCTGTACTGTGCATCCACCTCATTGAGCAGAGAGATGCCCCTCTTTTTCACAGCCTCGGCTCGACGTATACATAGCCGCTCGTGACTACGGAGAATTTCATCTGGGTTTGTTGCATTCAACACGCTGTCACTGTTGCACCTTTGTCGGCCGTGTCTGCTCTGCGCCTCGACAGTTTCGGTCTGCTCCTCTGGCTCGCTTTGCTCTGGGCAGGGCTTTTCCTCCGAGGCAAAGAATACGGTGTCAGGCACCAGCAGCTCATCGGGTTTCCTGAAAAGGGTCAGAGTGAAGGGGAACACGTGTATTTCGAGAAATTACAACCTTTTGCTGAAGATCAACAACCATAGCAGAAATAGAGCCAAAATAATTTGACAGTTTGAATTTTCTCCATACATAAATCATCCCCAACCTTTTGGTGCAGTCGGCGCGCCACAGAAGCCGCAGCTGTTCTACTTCGGCCTCAAGCTCCTTCTGCCTGGCCTGGTAGCCCGACAGCTGGACCAGCTGCTGTTCCAGGGTGCCGTTTTCTCTTGCTGTCAGCTCCATCTCCCGCTCTGCAGCCTCCCTGCGGCTCCGCTCAGCAGCTATCTGGCTTTGAAGCATCTGGATGGAGCGCTGGAGAGCAGCGTTCTCCTCCTCTGGGTCTGGTTGCTTTGTTCGGTCTTGGAACGAACCATAAGGCGACCAAAGTCCATCCACAAGGTGACTGCCATTGGCTAGATACCTTAAGGCAGTGATAAAAGAGCTTGTTTGAGCATCACTTTGAGAGAACTAACAATGACAGCTATTCTGAGGTGAAGTGTTAAAGATATCCTGAACTTGTCTGTTTTTGTCACCATTAACCAGCGTTACTGGCCTTTTCTTTAAACTGGATCTAACATGGTTGGACTCGGACACTTAATGAACAAACTCTCTTACAATGTGAGAATGAAATCAAACTGTTTACCGTGGTGAAAGTGATTTTTCAGAGACTCGAGGCTAACATTAGCTAACATAATCTTAGCTTAAAACCTGCTGCTGTTGTTGTTTCGCTAAATCCTAAGTTTATGAGTATGCGTCAATTTCTTCAAAGATGTAATCACAGACTAATTTATGTATATTTATGATCACGAGACTCTTTTGCTCTATTAGAAGAAAGAAATATGACTGAGTGTACATTTAAAGCCTAAACAAAGGAAAATAATGCAATTTACACAGCAGGATAACACCAAATCTAGCAATGCGAGGATTTATCTGTCCTTACACGTTTTGAGTAAAGAAGCAGTGAAGTAATTGTATACTTGGCTGGTGCCAACAGCTCAGCCCACAGGTAGTTAGTAAGTAACCGAATAGTTCTCATTCACCCACATTTAAAAGTTCGAAGAGTCTGTTAGTAGACCTTGCAAACTAAAAACTATTACTTAGGATGGCAAACAATTGCTCAAATGTTACTTCTTGAAGGTCTACTTTGACAGTGAAGGAAATTATTAAATATTCAATAGACATCATGCAAATCCTCAGAAGACAATAATAAAAGAAAAAAACTTTATAATGCAAACTAGATATTGTAATATAAATTTAATTAAAGATCAGAACAGGTCTGAGTCGTTTATGCTTCTAATGTCTTTAATTTAAGATCCTTTTCACAACAAAGACATTTTATGACCTTGCATTTCTCAACAAAATTTAATACACAGAGATTTTAAGGATCTGCAGGATTCCTGTTCCAATTTTGACTTTTTCAATAAAACTGTCTCAACTGTCCTCAAAATCTAGTTCAGAGTTGAATTACTACCATGCACTTAGGCTTTTAGGCTTTATTAGCAGCAGAGAGTAAATTTCCCTGTCTTCTTGGTAGAGGTTATTTGGGTCTCTAAGAATCTTTATTGTAATTTTTAATGCATCAATACTACATTTTTTTTATGTCATTTAAAGTCAACTACACCTAGATGCATCGTTCAGGATTTTAAAGGTAACAGTTCTACAAAATACACCAAATATGTGACGTGAGACGCAGTAGCTGCATTAGTAAACAGTGACAATGGGGGAGGATTAGCTTAATCCCTCATGGATTATGTCTAATGTAAGCTCTTTGATCTGGCTGGTCAGGCTCTGGGTGACCGGAAGATGTCAAGTCAGCATACATGAAATGAGACATCAGAGAACTGAAGGTAACACAGCATGAGAGAAGGGACCCTCTGCTTTCAGCTTTTATGTCAAAGAAGAAAAGCCGTTGAATCCTATTATCTTTGGTGTTGCCAGATCATTTGTCATTGATCAAAGTGATCAAGAGTACCGAGATAACTCAGTGTCTTTAACGGACAACACTAGGTACAGTTTACCAAACCATTTCCTCTGTGAAAAAAGCTCCTCTAAAGGTCAGTTATTAGCGTTGTGTTGCTAAATGTGGGTGATGAAAATAGTACCTGTCATGGTGCAAGTCGTAGAGCTCTTTAAGACAGGACACGCTCTGTGCTCCAAGGCTGCGCCTCTGCTCTGCCAGCTCTCTCTTGTTACGCTCCGTCTCTGCAGTCTTTAGCTCCCCGACTTGGGCCTGCAGGTCCTCCATGAGGGTCTGAAGCGCGTCGATAGTCTCAGTCAAACTGAAGGGGAAAAAAAGAAAAAAGGACAACATGTTAATGTGGTATATTTTTTATTGGAGGCCGAGTAGGTGGATAATAATTTAGACTGACCATTGGATCTTGTGTTGGGCCATGCGGTTGTCCTGCACCAGTCTCTGATTGCCTTGCTCCAGATCCCTGGCGGCCATGTCTAGCTGCTCATACACTTTGGCATGCTGGTCATTCATCTGACGCAGCAGCTCCACCTGCTTGGTTAGGTACTGGTATAGAAAAGAAGGAAAATTTTTTTTTAAGTTGCAGTAGCACCAATCCTCAAAATTCCAAGTCGCGACATAAAATCAAGGGACAATTGAAAGTTCCTAGTTCCTACTCATACCACTCGACGAGCTACTTTACATTCTGCTAGGAAAATGGGAAATAGAACTAACTAAGACAGTTAAGACCTGTTGCTGCTCATTTTCCAGCCTTTTCCTCCCGTTTCTCTTCCTTTTAAATGGCCTTTAGCCAGTCACCTTTCCACTCAGACCATTTACAACAAAGTTTCATTAAACACCATTCGGATCAAACAAACTGTCAGATGTATCACTCAAGGTCTATGTGAGGTCCTTGCTGTTTTTTCCCCCCCTTCTGCTATTGGTGCTTTTTTTTAAGGATGTCACTTCTTCTTTTGTTCAGTTTCTTCAACTTTTTTAGGTCATATTGCACAATGTGCTGAGATGTGCCGTGTTTTTTGGCTAACAGCACTACCAATAACCTTTCCACATAGATACCAAAACACCAAACTTTTATAATAAATTACTTAAAAAGGACATTAATTTATTTTTTTATTTACACCACTTCATACTAAAAGATACATTTTCTTTTTAAAGCTAGATGGGTACAATTAATCACAAATGACCTCAGACACAGAGAGCTCTCAGTACTGTAGTGTAAATGACACACAGGCCTGTAACCTGTATTTGTCTGCTGATCAGCTTCATCAGTAGGTCAACCGATGACATCAGCATCAGCACTTGGCTTTTCAAAATGCTACACTGGACTCGTGACAGTTTTCTTTGGCAAGCATTTCTCCAGATCTTGTGTAGTTTAGTGAAACAAAAGCACACCTCTGAGACTGGAAAGGCAGGTAGCCAGTACAATGTGGGTCAAAGAGATGTATCGGGATTACCAAAACAACCTCTATAAATCCTTACACCGAAGACGTAAACAAATTAAGGCTCTTATGCGCGCTGACCTTCTAAGTGCTGTGTCCTCCAACTCAGATCATCAGCAGTTTCTGCTTGCGCTATGTCTTGGAACTAAAATATGAGGCTTTCTGCTATTGGATGTTTATTATTTTTAGAAAGCAACATTTTATTGACGCTAACACAAAATCAAAACTATGAACAGCGTCCAAGTAAAACAGTTGTATTCTGTTACTGACAGTGAAAGTCTTTAAATAATTAGGTAGACAAATGTTCTGCTCCTTGCCAAAGGCTTATTAGATCAGACTGGGTGGGATTAGCTTTCACTCCAACCTACTTTCAGCTGTGCGAATTTCACAATGACTTTCCATTCAGGCAGCTTTTCAGATGTCTCAGCATGGACTTTTCTCAGTGAGTGACCTCTATAAATGGACTCATTCACCTAAAAATCAACCAGCAACTGCATAGACTGACAGACAAAAATCTAGAGCACATACTGAGTCCAAAAAAAATCAGATTAGTTCCTTCCTAAAATTTATCACCTCGATCTCCTGCAGCTGCTCCTGGTTGGTGGAGTACATCTGCTGCAGGGCCTGCTCCAAGTCATGGTTTCTGTCGAGGAGGGTTTTCCCCAGCTCTGCTGCCAAATGAAGATCTGTAAAAAAACAGTCAAGTAAAACATGTAAACACAAGATTCAGGATGGACTCAGTGGCCAAATACAGGCAGCTGAAAGAATTGGGCAAGTGTGTAAACAAGGCCTTGCGCCAGTGCCACACAACAACAACTCATTGTCCCACACCAAGGAATCTAAGGCACGCCTTGTGACCCCACTAAATTCTCATGAGTACTGGATCTTGGCCAGCCATGTGAAGCTGGTCTTTTGTGGGACTACTAAGTACAGGGAATAAAATGCAAATAAAACAAGTCCAACTTTTAATGTCACTAACAGAGGTGGCAAAAATAACACATTTTTCTCTCGAGTAGGAGGACAGGATATTGTGTTTGAAAAGGCTCTGACAGAAGTTGAAATACTGTTGCAACCTTTTTACTTAAGCAAGAGCAAAAAAAGCAGAGGGGCTGAAACGTACTCAAAGTATAAACGTAAAAAGTAGCTGTTTAAAGGAGATTTATAGTTTCCATTTTTGTGCAAAGCTCATGTCTTTGTGTTCACTGCACACATTTTACATACGTTCTTTCATTTCT
>VUQR01036919.1:52960-64402 GCA_015108515.1 Hemichromis elongatus
AATTTAATTGGGTTTTTTTTTTTTTTTTTTTGCTCATTAGGCCAAAAACATGTTGCATAAATCCGCAAAATTAAAGGCACTCTGCTCAGGAGTGGTTTTTAAATAATATATTACACAGTTCAAGCTGTGTGTCTATTCAGTTTGGTATAAAACCCATGTACTGATTATTTATAAACTACTACTGATGCTGAAATAATAAATGTCAAGCAGAACTAATAACGGAGTTTCCTATTTGTGACCAAAGTGACTGAAGTGAATTTTCATTAACCCTCTTTCACATCTCATTTAAGATCTTTAAGTAAAATATACAACTGAAATGTGATTTAAATGAGGCGAAATCATATTATCAATTTGGTCGTGTGCTAGGTTTAATTCATATATGCGCCGTGCTGGACAAAATAAGACATCTAAATGCAACAGAGCTGTTCTGTGGCTCCAGAGACACAGTGAATGACATGTGTGACGAGCAGCCTGCTCTCCCTTGAGCGTAGATGAAAATTGAATGTTGTTAATATGTCCCATATACATGTGGCACGCAGATATATTTGGCTGTCTGAGAGCAAATTGACTACACGGTATGTCTACTGGCATGTGTCAGGCTGCTCAACAGATTGCAACCAAAATGTGATTGATGGGCTGTCAGCAAATTCCAATTTGCATTCACTGATTGTGAAAACTAATCACTGTGAGAGGAGGAGCAATGAAGAACCATGAAATAGTTGGAAATCTCCAGTGGTGCCCTGTTAACTGGTGCATGTCCAGCATTTTTTTTAATATCATGTGCTTACTGATGTCTTCGCTGACACACTGCAGTCAAAGCTTTCTCTGCATTATGAGAAAATGAGAGGTGCCTGGTGCTTTTATTCGCCTCTGTTTGGCTTGTCCCATTCCATACTCACACCTCTCTCTCACACTTCCTCACTTTGTTCACCTCTCTTTGAAGTTGCACAGGAGTGTTCGTCCAACAGCTGGCCGCAGGAGAACAAAATGTCTTTGGAGTCTGCCCTGTGTCAAATACGATAGCCCTCATCGTCAGCGGTTGTCATTTTACCAGATGAAGGGGGCTGTTTGTGCTTCCTGTCCTCCGACTGGGGAGAGTGAGAGGCTCAAAGGGAGCTCCCTGGAGGGTGGTAAAGGGCGCTGCAGAGGATGAAGTCAGAGCCCTCATCAGCCTCTTAAAGCTGACCAACAGCAGCAGCTGCTCCACTGCACCCTCCCTCAAGAGGGAACACAGGAGGAGATAATGACGTGTACTTGGTTAAAGCTCTTTATTTGTGGCAATAAAGGCGGTATTTTAAAGGAACAATGACAGCAGCAGCCCCAAAGCTCACAAGTTATGCTGAATCCATAGCCTGAATAATGGACGAAGATTTCCCACCCTAATGGTTGCTTGAATACAGTTGTAAAGGCCAAATTGGTGCATTTTGACTATTGCCATTGTGGGGATGTGCTGCACAGATGCATATACCTGGAGCACAGATGCCGTGGACAAAACACCAGTGTTTTGGTCCCGACAAAGATTTTGGTCCCCACACCATGAATGTGCTGACATGTCCTTGTCCCCATAATGAAGTAGAGACACATATGAAGGTTTAGGTCAGTGACCTATGTGATTTTAGCTGGCTGCCCTGGCAGAAAACTATATTCTCCTGTGGCAGAATTTCCTATTCAAAGGCAATGCAACACCATGCTGGAGAATTGGCTTGTTCTGAAAGGTGGCTGGCCTCTTCCCAGCTAGGGTGCTAGGGTGAGGAGTTTAGTCATCTGAGAGGGGCTCAGAGTAGAGCTGCTGCTCCTCCACATCGAAAGGAGCCAGTTGAGGTGGTTCAGGTAACTGACAAGATGCCGCCTTGGTGCCTACTGAGGTGTTCCAGGCATGTCCCACTGGGAGGAGCCCCCGAGGTGGACACACTGGAGAAACTATATCTCTCGGCTGGCATGGAAACGCCTTGGTGTTCCCCCAGATAAACTGGAGGAGATGGTTGGGGAGAGGGAGGTCTGGGCTTCTCTGCTTAGGCTGCTGCCCCTGCGACCCGGCCCAGGATAAGTGGAAGAAGATGAATAGATGGACAATTTAAATGGATATTTAATTTAAAAAGGAAACTGAGGTAGCAGTTTGCACTGGCTTATAAAAATCTAGTAAAATACATTTGGATGTGATGGAATGGGGGCTTCACATCATGAACGTGGAGCTTAAAGATTTGCAGCAACTGTGTGATATTTAATGTTAATATGGAAACGTTTTCATCATCGTGCTGCTGAAACTATATCACGAAGAAGGCAGCTCTGAAGAAAAAAAATAGGGCCTCAAACCTCGCACTAGCAAAGTGTACTTGATGAAGTGGCTGGTAAGTGTACATATGAACATTTTTTCTGACCCCTGGAGGTGCTCTGTATCCAGGGAGACTTTATTGCATCCTTATAACAGAGAACTGTCTCATCCTCAACTAGTCACTTATTCAAGCATATTAAATATTAAAAACCTTTCTCTGATCAAACTGTTTAGTTGCTTAGTCCCCAGTTGGATCTGTGGTTAATCCTTACTGTGAGAAAATCACCCTAGAACAAAAACAGTGAGCTTCTTCAGAACAGAAATTAATGAATGCCCTGGCACGCATGTGGAATCAATCTTTTCATTTACCTTCTGGCAATTAAATGCCTTCCCAGACATACAAGTAAGATTTTAGGAGTCACATGTTGCCTGTTTTCCTTCTGTCCTCACTATGTGCGTTTCTTTTGATAAACCTTAGCATCAGGCTTTTGATTTATCATCAAATACATCATAGACGGTAATTTAATTTGCGATACTTAATCAGTGTTTTTCCCACTTTCAATTACAATGAATCAACACTGTCACCGCAGTCTGTCACTAAACAAACTTTTCCATCAATTACATGCAAAATCTATGAGGCGTCACTGAATAACAAAGCAGAGTGAATATTATCCAAAGTCGGGTCAGTGGGTTTATGCAAGAAAAAAAAAAAAAACAACGACAAAAAAACCCCAAAGAAAACCTGAGCTGCAAAATTTTGCAATGTGTTGTTTCTGCTCCTCATCACATATTCAGGTTCTTATTCAGTGTCAGTATTTTGATGGATGGCTCTCGGTGCCTTTTGCTCCTGCATTTTGATACACTGTTTGAATTGTGATTAAAGAGGGAGTTGGCTAAAAGCAGCAAGAGGATTAGTGACAGCTCTTGAGACAGGAGAGACTATATAACAGAAGAAAGATGGGTTTGAGAGGTCATCATTAAAGAAAGGTGATGGTAGAGTAAATTATCCTCGTGCTTTATTTGCTGCACTTCTGTGCCAGGCCTGCCGGAGTTGAAAAAGAGAAGTGGGATGGGGGCAGTAAAGATGGGGGACGAATGAGGACGGCAACAAGGGACTGTTAAGCTTGTAGACGTCCTTTTGTATTCCCCATCACTTCACAATGTGCCCCTCAGGAAGGCAGGGATAGTCTTCTGGCCATATATCACAGCTTTACTGTCAGTGACTGGACTCGCTCATTAAACTTGATTGTTTTGAAGCAAAGGGAGGGATTTGTGCAGCACTGAAGGATTTAGACAGGAAAAAGAGATGATTTTCTCCTCTGTTTTTTTTGGAGGTTATAGCAGTGCTCCACATGGTAGAACATCCTCTAATCAAACTGCAGGGCACTGGTCTGTCAGTGTTTAAACAGATCCTTTATGATGCAAACAAATTTGTCAGGTGCATGTGCATAATATCTCGCTTGCACAAATGCGCAGAGAAAAAAAATAACGCGCGTCTGCAGTAAGTGTCAACTTCACAGGTGACCTTTTGTTTCTGTTAGCTGTTTGGACTTGCAGGTTGTTTGATGCTCTAAACCACACTGAATTAAGCACTACTCCAACATCAAGGTGGCGTGGTTAGCTAGATGAAAGCAAAGGGCTTGCACGGCGGGTAATACATTCAACAGGCACATATTCACAGCTAGAAGTGAAGCAGCTGGAGAGAAGGAGTAGGCACGATGAAAGTGGATTAGCATGGATTCATCATTCTCTATCACAGAAAAGGCATGGGTGCTTCATGAATCTACTCTGTGTTTCCTCGCAGATGGGCTCAGCAGTTTATTGGTTGCTATAAACACAAAGGAGCATAAAAGTGTCCAATTACTTGTCTTAGCATTTAATGGTAAACATCTTTATACCGCCTTGAAATTTAAATGCATTAAATGCATTGCTTCAAATGCATTTAATTGATTATTTATTCTGACTTGCTTCATTAAAGAAAAAAAGCTGGTTGTGTGGAACTGATCCGTAAGTCTTTGGTGAACCCCACCTCCAATTTTTCTGGTTTAAGTAAGTAGATTAAAACCACTGAGAGCTTCATGTGGCTTTAAGGCACATTTCTCTATAGAGTTAAATATTCATGACTAAATTAACAACAGTAAAAGTTAACTTCAGGGAAACAAAACTTCTTTAAAGGCCCCCTGTGGAGTGTTTTAATAGCAGTAACTCTATATACTGGTGCTGTTCTGCTGACTTGATGACATTTACATGCAAAGAAAGAGGATTGCTCTCATTAACAAAGAGGCAGCATTTTAAAAATTCTAAATAGTGAAGAACTCCCACTGCCTCTATTTCCTGCTGCAAAGGAACAGATTTGATAAAACAAACAAGCAAACACTAAAATGGCTTTAGTTGATGATTTCGAAAACATTAAAAACATTTAATTTAGTGGTGACATCATCACTGAAACCAAAGTGAACTGAATGTGAAAAAAATCTCCCGCATATTTAAAACAAAGCATAAGACACTTGGACATTTTTACATCTGAAGTCTTCAGACGTTTAATAAAAATATCGAAAAGCCTCTGTTTCATAACTACAAGCATAACTGACAGTTACTTTGGAGAAGTCTGCAACTTACTGTCCCACCTACTTTTGTTTGTTATGGTATCTTCTAAAGTCACTCTCAACTGTGTCTTCACGCTAACGAGGTGTAATGTAGTGAAGCCACAGTAACACCACAACATTATACATCTATGTGAGCATCATGTTCTGTATGCCAGTGCAGAGATTAGCTGCCCACACACCCAGTGACTTACATTGTGGGTTGCCAGGTTGTGTCATAGATGGCTCTAAATTATATAGTGTGGATTGCGATTTATAGTCTTAGTTCAGGCACAAAGAACATGGATTTATTTGTATTTGTCAGGGTGCTGGAAGGTTTACATTCATGATTCCTTTTTCTCAAGTTCAAGTTTTTTACAGTTAGTATCGAGTTTATTCCTTTTTATGTCTCTGGTTTATGTTTTTTGGGTTTATTGGGTTCCCTTTGTGCCTTTGTCGTCATCTATTTGTCCTTTGCTCTCGCTCTCTCTCTGTGTCTCTCGCTCCCTCGCTCTCCGGGTCCTAGTAATGTCCCTGTTTCACTCAGTGTCTTCCCGTCTGTCATGTGCTTCCAGATTGGTTTCTCCCCCCAACCCCAGTGTGAAGCCTGTGTATCTTAGTCTATGTTTCATTGTGTTTCCTGTTTTATTTTGACAGTCTCTTGTCCTGTGTTCAGTTTCACTTCCTTGTCTCGTTATGTCTATTTGTCCCAGCTGTGTCTCTATTTTCACCCTTGTTTGTGTATGTATTGTGTCAGTTACCCTTTAACCCTTGTTGGATAATCTGTTAATTCTCCATGTCTTCAAGTTGTCAATGTATTTCCAAGTGTTCCAGGTTTCCATGTGTTAGTTTTCACAGTTTACGATTTATGACTAGTTTCTAGTCTAGTTGGTTTTCTCATTCAGTTTACATTTGTAATCAGCCGCAACAAAGGCTCGCTTTTTGTTAAATTTAGTCCCACATCTGTTTGTCTGCATTTGGGTCCACATGACAGTATTAAAATCATTCACTTTAAAGGCTACGCAAATAACAAGAATGTATCAGGAGATAAAATACAAGAGAAACCCAGAAAAATGGGAGTTTTGAAAACTTTAGCTTGTTTTCATAAAACCACTACATGGCATCCATCCATCCATTCTCTTCAGCTTACCCAATTCAGGTTGGGGGTGGGGGTGGAGCCTATCCCACCTATCAATTGTCCTGCCAGTTTGCCAAAAATACATAATTTATGTGTATTTAGGTGTTTTAATGTTATATTGCTTTTAATGAAGTATTTGATTAAAACTAATTGTCAGCTAATGGTCTATATTTGGATGATAATACTGATTATGATAACATTTAGAATTCTTCAACCAGGAAGGACTAGAGAAAAGCATATAAAAGAATAAAAGCCAGAACACAATCATAAAAAGGTATGTTTTAATCGGGTCCAGTTTGTCTTATTAGACACTCTTTTTCTTTTTGTTCCTTGTCTCTGCTTGCCTTTCTATAAAAGTTCCCACTAGTACAAACAATGCTTTATCGTGACTGTGTGGGTGTGTTTTATCAGATTTGTTTGACCTGTAAGTGTATTTGTCAAAACATAGATATTCAAATGCTGCAAAATCCAGATTACCAGATGAGCACAGCTGGATCGGCACAAACATGCATAAATCTCTCGCGTGAAACAGCTACAGCTGATAAGTTTTGTATTCAGGTGTCTCATAAGATGACTGACTGCGAAAAAAATATTATTTAGGGCCTTTCAGGTTGGAAAAATTACCTTATTTCCTCGAGCTTGTACCATATATTCTGTATCGCCTTCTTCAATACATTTCCCAGAACAATTCAGCTGATTTGCTCCAGTCACTTTGTTCTCTGAATACAAACCTTTTTAAAGCTTCATCATCCCACTATATAATTTTACCACAATCAAGACATGATTTGCCACCTCCTGCAGTCAAAAAGACTCACAGGTGTGTGACACTCCTGTGACTGTAAACTGCAACTGATGTCCCCAATCGTGCTCATCTGTGTGACAAACATCATCAGCTGAGTCACAAGACGGAAGGCTGTTGTTTGTCTTTGTGTTTCATCTAACTCTGTGCTTGGACCCGCCTTCGCACATACTTATTACTTATTATACTTACATACTTACTGAGCAGTTATTGCTCAGTAAGGAGGATGAGTTGAGTATTTTAGTGAGCGCCTGGAGCAGTGACAGACGCCTACATCACAGACAGATATAATAACAATATAATGCAATCCAATTTGATGTCTCTGTGAAGAAAATATCAGAAACACCCACGTTTGTGCTGTAACACCTGTGTGTTAGGAGGAAATGCAATGCAGCCCTGTACAACGTTATTAAAACCTCCTCAACACTGCGTTTGTTTATTACTGGTTTTTGCAAGGATGACTGTGCTGAATTGTTACTGCTGTTATGCAAACTCCTCCACTGACCTGACTCTGAATACACCCTATATTACCGTAAAGGTTTGATTTAAACCTTTAAAAAGCTTTTCATTGTGCGTACTGCATAAGTCGTCATGCTTAGAGTGTTAATAGGCACTGAAAAGCTTATCTGAAGAAGCACAAACTGAAGAGGGCTTCATCAGGGTCATATTGAAAAGTACATTGCAACAAGAAATCAAAAATCTTTTGCCCAGCAAATAAATTATACTTGCAAATTTTTATTTATATTGTTCAATTAGCTACGTTATTAGTGATTGCCTTCTGCTCTGAAAACAAGTTGTAAAAAAATACTCTATATGTGTTGGAGCGTGTAGAGGTTTTAGGCCATTTGGAAAACTTAAGCAGGTAAAATGCTGACTACCATTACAGGCCAAGTGCTTGTTAACGGACATATCTGATGAATCAATCAGAAGGCAACAACTCACTGCATTTAGGCATGTAGACGCGGTCAAGATGACCGGCAAAATTTCAAACTGAGCATCAGAATGGGGAAGAAAATGGATTTAACTGACTTTGAATGTGGTGCCAGATTTGTGCCAGAATAGCTGAGTGTTTTTTGAAACTGCTGATCTACTGGGATTTTCTCACACAGCCACCTCTACGGTTTACAGAGAACAGTCCAAAAAGAGAAGATATCCAGATATCCAGCATTCTCAGGATGAAAATGCCTTGTTGATGACAGAGGTCAGACTTTTTTGATGGAAAGGCAATAGTAACTCAAATAACAACTTGTTACACCAAAGGTATGCAGAAGAGCAGCTCTGAATACACAGCACACCAGATCTAGAAGCAAATGAGCTTTAGCAGCAGAAGACCACATCGGGTGCCATTCCTGTCACCTAAGAACAAGAAACCGAGACTAGAATTCACACAAGCACAGCAAAACTGGAAAATAGAAGATTGGAAAAACATTCCCTGTTTGATCAATCTTGAACATTCGGATGACAGCATCAGAATTTGGAGTCAGAATGGTATGCGGGAGCTTTTCTTGGCAAAGCAATCCTTAGTACCAACTGAGCATTGCTGAAACACCACAGCCTACCTGAGTATTGCTGACCATGCCACAGAGCTGAAAACACCTCAAACTGGTTTCTTAAACCTGACAGCGAGTTCACTGTACTCGAATGGCCTCCACAGTCGCCATCTCTGAATCTAGCAGAACCCCTTTGAGATGCTTTGGAACAGAAGATTCACATCACGCATGTGCAGCTGACAAAACTGCAGCTACTGCGTGATGCTGTCATGTCAATATGGAGCAAAATCTTAGAGGAATGTTTCCAACACCTTTTTTTATACTGTACCATGAAGAATTAGGCAACCCTGAAAGCAAAAGAAGGTCCAACCTAGTGTACCTGTAGCACAGTGTAGCTGTTAACTAGATTGGTGTAATAAAGTTTAGCACAGTGTGTAATGGACACAGTATACCAAATGAAAAATGATTAAATAAAGAAGGTCATTAAAATAAACCAAAACTAAGACTATAAATACTGTTACTTTGTGGTCTATTTCCTTAGATTATTCAGTCGCAGCAGATGGCCGCCCCTCCCTGAGCCTGGTTCCTGCTCGAGGTTTCTTCCTGTTAAAAGGGAGTTTTTCCTTCCCACGGTCACCAAAGTGCTTGCTCATAGGGGTCATATGATTGTTGAGTTTGATCTGTTATACCTACCTTACAATATAAAGCGCCTTGTGACTGTTTTTGTGATTTGGCACTATATAAATAAAATTGAATTAAATTGAATTTAGTTTAGAGGCCTTTGTAATAGATTTTTCACATACGTAAAATACATTAAAAGCAGAATTTCTGCAGACTTTTCAATTGGTAGATGACCAGAGTCACAGATGCCCCCAAATTAAGCTAAAATATTCTATACAAAATATGTTTTCCAGAAAAGCAAGTTTCTAGTGAAATAATCATGAACACAGTTGAAGATTTGCCCACCATTACTCTGCTTTGACGTACACTTGAGTACACTAAGATTTTACTATGGGCTATATTTTCACTGGGTAAAAAGTCAAACCTCTGAAGCATCAGTGCAGCACTTACTTTTTAAATGCTGCAAAAACATAACCTATGATCAACAGCATATATGATTTTTCATCAAACATTTAAACAGGTGCCTTAAATTATGTTTTTACAGCTGCCGGATTGGGTCTGCACTCCATCTTCATCCTCCTTGATCCCAGAGCTTCGTGCGGCACCATCAATCACATCAAATTACATTTAAAGTCTCACAGATTTTCAGCGAAATAAAAGCTTCGCTCCTAAGTGGCTTGCATCCTGTCTTACACCTTTGTCGTGAGTTTTACGTCAATGTGGGCGGCTCAAGAAAATGGATTTCTTGAAATCTCAAACCTCTCTAAATCAAAGTTTCCCCTTAACTACAGCCATGAAACT
The DNA here is from genome assembly GCA_015108515.1 of Hemichromis elongatus. NCBI lineage: Eukaryota > Metazoa > Chordata > Actinopteri > Cichliformes > Cichlidae > Hemichromis > Hemichromis elongatus. The sequence continues at coordinate 62,664 of VUQR01036919.1, forward strand.
TCATCTCTTTGAGTCCCTCATTGGAGAAGAAAAAGCTCACACAGTGGAACATAACTGCTGTTTTCAGGTGTAAAAACAAATTTTCATCCTTTATTAAAAAAATAATTTTTGAAATGTTTAAAGCCTGGACACCACTGTTCACTGTTGTCTAATATCATTAGCGCTGCTCTGCTCGGTTCACAGTCCCAGTGAACCAGCACAAAGCCCGCTGACTGACTGAAGCAGCTATAAGTGGAATTCAGCCATCAAACTGTAAATGATAAAATTTGAAGTTTGACAGCCCCTGATTAAGAGGATTTGCTGCTTGAAATGAGAAGAAATTGCATGAAAGTTTTCACAGTATTATGTGAACTTGAATGACAGACAGACAAGGAAATTGGATAAAATAATGTGCCAGAGTTTGATTTAATATTTCTCAATTTGATTTCACTCAGGCTGAAAGTTTGAATAAAATCTTCATCGTATGTGAGACGTCGTCACTGAAACAACCATAGAAGCTTATATTGAGATCAGCCTTTTGTGTGTTTTTTGGATGACTTTAGTAGATACAGCTTGGTAATTTTGACTTGGACCAGTACTGCATTACTTTTAACAAAAGTAATGAGATTTCTTCTTTGACATGAGAATGTGTGCACAAATCTGAGCTTTAAATAAAAGGAAACAAGATGCCGTTCATTTCTAATGATTGTTGCTTACAGTGTTCACAAAATGTGCTTCGACATACTGGACACGATTTTAATTCATTATCAAGGAAAATGAAATAACAAACAAAGGTACAAAGTGCATAATTATTTATCATTTGATGGATTTTAGCCTCATATTAATGTGTTCTTTTGTAATAATATTGTTATTGTTAATACCAAGAATACAGTTGAATGCCCACGTAAACACACATAGCCACAATCGGCGGCATCCGACTGGCTCATCCATCTTTATTACTGCAGCAACAACCCGCTTACACTTGGAAAAACACAGACTTTGTGTTTTTTCCTCATCCTTCCATGTTTCCGTCCTTATTCTCTCATTTTTGAGGCATAAGCTTCACATGGGTAAGAGAGGACAGCACATTTATCAGACAGACTTTATCTTAGATGAAAAGAACAGTCACCTCAGATCATAAAAATGAATCCAGTGTGGATTTATTGAGAGAGCACTTGCAGTTTGTTTCCATGAAACAAACGCGTTGTTTCTTTTGTGCAGCTGCTGTTAATGTGACTGTTATGCAGGGAAAGTGAAACGTGAGCATTATTTTTCTAATGAGAGAAGTGCTAATTGGCTTTTTGTGAGCTCTGTGAATTGATCATTGGTAGATTGTGAATATGAGCAAGTCAGAGATTGGTTTACTGCCTGTGGATGTAACCAGGGGGAGTTTGAAAGATGACACAATTGTGTTGCTTTGTCTTCAGTCAGAGGTGATTATAGTCTGATAAAATAACATCTTCTCCTGCTCCGTTTCTCACTTATACTGACGCTGACAGGACCAAAGTGTTGGATGACTCAGGGCAGCTGTCAGAAGACTTTATTTGGGAAAACAGTTACACACACAGACACATATGCACCGTCATTTTTTAATCACTCCAGAGGGCATGACACTGACTCACAATCACTGCCTCGAGGTTTACCTTAGCCCCCTTAGAATTTACTGATTTACATTATGAGGACTGGGTTTTCATTTCATTAATAACACACACACACACACACGCACACACGCACACACGCACGCACGCACACACCAATCC
>VUQR01036919.1:86263-104681 GCA_015108515.1 Hemichromis elongatus
TTCTGAAAAGGGTGGGGGGGGGGGGGGTGGGGTGGTGTGGGTGGGGGGGGGGGGGGGGGGGGGGGGGGGGGGTTAAGATTGGCTGCACAGTCTCATTTCTGATGCAGTGTGAACAGTTTGAATCTCCAGCTAAAATGTGCTAATGAACTCTAGGCTGACACTTAAAAACTCAAATATTCCACCTTAAGACAGGTTCCAATTTCTGGTTCATGAGTTGGTGTGACAGGAGGTCTGCAGCTGCTTGTTATTTTAATTTTCTATTAAGCTGTCAGTTATTACAAATGATCCTCTGGTTGTTTGGTGTGTAAAATGTTGTGTGTATTCCTCAGACTTGGTAGAAATAGTAGACTGTTTTCCCTATCCCACTGATTGCATTGTAGCTGAAACTCTTTGGTACAATATTAGACATAAGTGTTGGTCCCATTAAACAAATTGCTCTTGAGTTTCAGAAAGAGAGCAGTAATGAGTAATTCAATGTAAGCTGTTCTAGGCTTTAAAAAAAAGAAACCACTGTAACGACCTGTAACTGTTTTTCAAAGGTTGCCGAGCATGGCAGACTCAGGAGGCTCCTTTGAAATACAGAGATTAAAAAGACACGGGAAATTTTGACACATCACATGTGTCAGAGTTGAGCATTTCAGGAGGAGGTTAAATAACATTAGTGTTTACTGGTTTACTCTCTGATCTGCCACTTTGAAAAGGCAGAAGTATTTTTTATAAGTTATTATCAAAATTGTCTGAGTTTTTCAAGTTGCACCAGCACAAAAAGATTTCTTTATAATTTTTAAAGTGTCTCTCTTTTCCATTCGGTCCGCATACTGCCGTTCTGCAATAGCTATTGACTTACCGTACGTTTTATGCAGGTGGAAATTTTAAACAAAAGTCTCGGGCTTAGGACCGCTAACATTCTTTGTTTAATAAAAGGAAATAAAAAAGAAGACAGATAATCATTCAAACGGAACAGAAAGGGGAAAACAAACAGCTCTTTATACTCAGTAAACAATATCAGCGAATAAATATTAAATTTATGTTTTTTCATCTATCCACACTTGTCAAGAGAAAGTGACTAATTTTTTTACTATAATTTTTAGCATGTACTGTAGTTCTCTACTTAAGTACGAGTTTGAGGCCATTTACACTACATTTGTATGATTTGGTCCATATTCTAATGGTAGCATCATACAGTTGCTACAGATTTTTCAGGACCACATCCATCACATCCCTAAAGGTGCTATGTTGGACTGAGTGACTGTAGAGCTTATTTGAATATAGTGGACTCATCATTGTGTTCAAGAAACTTGAAATTTAAGATCATTGGAGCTTATGACACGGTATGCTTTGTTGGTGGGAATAGCCATCAGAAGATGTGTGCACTGTGGCCATAAAGTGATGGACATGGTCAGTAACAATACTCAAGTAGGCTGTGGGGTTTAAATGATCCCCAGTTTGTACTAAGAGGCCAAAAGTGCACCAAGAAAACATCCCCAACACCATCAGCACCACCAGCAACATAAACTGTTGATACACAGCATGGTGGTTCCATGATTTCATGCTGTTTCTGCTGCACACAGCAGAAATGAAGACTCATCAGACCAGGCAACATTGTCCAACGTTTTTCCAATCTTCTGACGGCCTCAGTTTCCTCTTCTTAGCTGATAGGAGTGATACCCGGTGTAGTCTTCTGCTGTTTTAGCTGATCAGCCACATCACAGATGCTCTTCTGCACATCTTAGTTAAAATTAGTGGTTATTTGAGCCGCTGCTGGGTTCCTTGCACAGTATCATCATTCTCCTCTGATCTGTGATATAAACAAAGCATTTTCACCCTGAGAACTGCCGCTCACCAGATATTTCCTCTTTCGCTGACTATTCTCTGTAAACCCAAGAGATGCTGTGTGGGAAAATCCCAAAAGATCAGCAGTTTTTGTCTGGCAACAACAACCGTGCTACATTCAAAGTCATTTAAATCACCTTTTTCCACTTTTTGATGCTTACTTTGAACTTCAGCAGAACATGATTGAGAGAACATGATTAGCTTTCCATTGGAGCAGCCTAACACTTCATTCCCATATCACAACAAACTGCTCCTTCAAAATGAGAATGCATTTGAATTAACACCTCTGTAAAGCAGCTTGAACTAAAACTAAACACTCTAACTTTATTAGACTGGGTTGTGACTCCTTATGAATAAGGGAACAGCTGAGAGAAGTCGCTTTTTATTAGTTTTATTCAGATGTTCCTAATAAACTGCCAACTGAGCGTAAGCAAAAGATTTACAATTACACCTGAGGGTCTTTTTTCCTCAGATCTCACCACCCTCTGCCATATCTATACTTACTGTGTCCTTTGCCACCTAATTTTCAGTGCATGAACCATACAAAAAGTGAGCTATGAGATGGTGTCAGTATAGGGATTACATAGCATACAGATGCATACGCATTATGATTACACTACAGGCTTTTTTAGGCTTTCAAGAGAAGCTACATGTACAGAAAGCAGGCATCAAATAGGATTTGGCATGATTACAGTGAAACATCATGTCCATTTAGGGAGCTGTCAGTTGTGCCTCTGCTCTTTCTGCTCATCTTCAGCTCAATCTGGGCCTACGCTGCCTTTTTTTCAGGTCTGAAGCAAGAGAGCCACATCCTGCTCATCTCTGCTGTCTGAGCAATACACTTTAGATCATTTATAAAGTAGGACATTCGTCTGTGATAAGAAGGTGAGGGCAGATTAGATTACACAGTCTCAAACAAAGAAAGAGAAGAATAGAGACATTTTTGTGGCAAAAAATGAACCACTTGTCGAAGGGATGGAATCACAGCATTATCTTTATACCCACTTGGAGCGGGTATAAAGGGGAACACAGGTGAGCTAGAGTAGAAGAGGAAGGAAAGGAATAATCATGTGCTTTTAATTATTTTCTACAACACGTGAACAAATGAGCTGTAAGGGATGCAGGGAGGGGAGCGCCACGATTGAGTGTTAAATAAAATATAACCAGATGACGTGAATTAATCACAGAGAGATGTGGAGGGAAACGGAAGATATCCTTCAAGAGTAGGTAGCATAGCTGTGAAAAACCCCCACAGGGTTAGAGTTGGCCTGCTTTCCAGTACTTAATACAACATCATCATTGGTCCTTGTCACACAAACTCGATTACATGTAATCTTCTGGTGCTTTGATCCAGGCGGGATCGTGTTGTGCATGTGGGTTGTTGTTTGCAGTTAGATTTAATATAGGACATCAGATACTGTCCTGTGTACGTGTGAGGGTATTTTTGATGTTTAATGCAGTGTTATTTTTCAAAACTAAACCAGGACAGGCGATGGCTGTTATACATGTTAGTTATGGAACGTGGCTGAACTTCAGTCCGACCTCATTATGCCCTGTGGTGACACACGTGAATGAGTTCAGTGGTAGAATAGGTTTGTGCAGGTCATTACAGGGCACGTGGCTTATTAACTCATTACATCATCATTACATGTAGTGTTCGAGGACCCCACACTGCCAGGTCGTCACCGAAACGAGCACCGGCTGCACAAAGAACAAACGCAGGTTGTCGCTGAAGAAATGGTTGGTGATTTGTGTTCAGTGCAAACATCACAGAAATAAAAATGCTAATTCAATTGCTGTCCTGATGTTAACAGCTATCTTATTTGTTTTATTCTTTGCAACAAGCCTACATTTTCAGAAAATGCGTCAATGATCCGGCTCAGAGGCGTAAAGAATGTCTACTGGTTCTTAAATTGAGTGAGGCCAGCTCAGATCTGCCTTTTGGTTTTCTGTGAACAGTACATGAAATACCAAATACTTAAATGTGCAACTGCAAAGAAAGTATCTTGCAGTATTATGGGCATTGGATCACTTTTTCTTTGGAGCATCTGTCATCTGTTGGGAGAAGCTGGTTAATGTTAAGTATAATGTCAAACAAACTAAGAAAGCATCCCTACAGAGACAATTTTGGCCTACTTCAAAAGAGCACCAGCCCTGAACCAGAAGCTCTAAGACTGTTTGTATGACTGTGGGTCTGATACTAATATGGTGACATAGACTATGCACAAAGGTACTGAGCCACACCTCTTTCTTTGTATTTGTATGGTAAAGTAGATATTTTTCATTATGTCCTCCTGATATGTAAACACTTAGAAATGACAGCATGTACTTTCCTTTTACCATGACTGTACATTATACAGATAAAAGTATTGGGCCACGCCTTTTAATATTTGAATTCAGGTGTTTTCAGTCCTGTTATGTGTGCAAAATCAAGCACCTAGTCTTGCAGTCATCTTTTATAAATGCGTGTGAAAGAAGGGGTCGTTCTAAAGACCACACTGAATTTGAAGGTGATACTGAAATGAGATGCTACCATTTCAACAAGTCGGTTTGTTTAATTTCTTCCCTGCAGGTATTCCACCATCAGAGGTAAGAGGTATTATTGCAAAGTGGAAATGTCCCAGCAACTTCGCCACAAAGTGCCTGATCACACGAAGTTACAGAGCAGGGTCGTGTAGTTTGTATAAGTCACCAGCCATCGACTGACTCTATAAATGCAGAGCTCCAAACCTCCTCTGACTTTAACATCAGCACAAAATCTGTGCATGGGGAGCTTCATGGCATTGGTTCCTAGGGCTAAGCAGCTCCTGTAGCTGTAATGTGTGAGAGTCCCAATACTTTTTCTAAATATCACCCATCTACAGCTGCTTGTATGATATGTATGTATAAATTACAATAAAAATAATAATTTGCCATCATAGGCTAATTGGGGATATTCAAGGCTACATGAGAAAACATGCAGAATTTTTGAGGCTGAACTTTAATTTATCCAGTGCTAAATCTGCATGCTATTGCACCCCATGCTTATTAGCATGCACCGCTTAAGGTTAAAATCTGACCTGTATGGTTGGACAGGCTTGTAGGTGTTCAGGACTTTCACAAGGCAAATGAGCTGAAAGAAAAGTCAGAGGATCGATAAATTCAGACGTGTCCCTTGTCTTAATGTTATCTTTTTTAAAAACCATGCTTTGTAACCAGGTTTAAGCAGCAGGTGTAAGTATGTCTGGGGAAGCCTATTTAGAATAATAAGTTGAGACATTTGAGTCTGGATCAAAGTGGTGGAACAGCGGGCATAGCACAGCTTTAAAGTAAAGAAGGGAAGACAGAAAGAGAGAGAGAGGGAGAGACTCCAAACAGTGGAGTTTCTGGTGGATTTAACAACCAGGCTGTTAAATTCATCACAAAGTTGTCAAGTATCAGGTGACATTAATTATAGATGCCTTGTGCGATGAGCCCTTTGTTTAGTTTGCTTGTAAAATTGGGCCATGGATGTAAAGAGGAGTAGGTCAGCGAGATTACACGTGAACGCTATGCCACCCTTTCTTTCCTGCTACCCTCCAATTTAGAGTCAGCACTCAAAAATAATAAGAGGAGTGGGAAAGAATTGGGAGCAAGAGTGAAAGAGAGTGGGAGGGTAGGAGACAACACAAGAGTGGGGATGTTGAATAAAACATAACAGGAGGAAGAAGATGGATGGATGATTGGGCAAGTTTTCCTGTACTCCTGTTTCCGAGCCAGCGCATACAGCACTGAGCACACCTGCATGCTCACACGTATACACATCTGGTGTATGGTGCACATCCCACGTGCAGTATGTATACTATGCATGCATGTCCTTAGCAATTTCACCTGACACCAGACTCGCCAGGGAAATTATCAGAATCATTTGCACATCTAGCTGCAGCTCGGCACGCCCGAGCAGGCTCTCCGTTCGCTCTTGCCACTCCTGGGTGAGTCTCCCTGGTCTAAGTGGTCCAGCTCCTGCCCCTGCCCAGCACCAGGGACCAGCTGGTCTGAGCAGGCTCTTATAATACTTCTGTTATTAGACTTGGGAAATGGAGACATTTAACACTGCAGCAGCTGAGACTAAAGCCCCACGGCCCTGTCTGTAAATTACATTGCTCTCACAAACAATTGCATTGAAATAAGGCCACTGAGGAGGGACTTTGGCTCTGTAAAATGTAGCCTTGATGACCTAGTTTCAGCAGCTCCCACCACTGCCTGTGTGCGCGAGTGTGTTTGATCATCTTCACCAAGTATCGCTAATCACAAAGTTTACCATTAAATATGCAACAGCTCTAAATGCAGGCTCATAACTCGCGTGAATTAAAGGAATGTCTTTCAAGTCCTTCTGCTGTTGTAATTTGCTGTAGCTATCAAGCATATCAGATTGGGTTTTATTGTGTACTTTACCTAAAAAAAATATTCTCAGCCACTGTGAAATCGGCTCCTCAGCAGTTTCTGTCTGATCCTCCTGATCACACGCCTCTGTTGCGTCCCCAATCTCGACCAGGGCTGTTTGATGTTGTCTGAGCTGAGCTGATGGGTGTTTGTTTGCAGCTGGACTTCTCCTATTGATCACAGCACATTGCACCCAGTCTTGTTTGCTCAAGTGTGCAGACATTAGAGGACCTGCTCATTCTGATCGCACCGCTGAGAGAAATAAGGGTCGTAACAGCAGTAATGATGGGAAAACTTTCCTTTTTTGTTTTTAGTCAGTACAAAGGGATTCTGCAATAGGTCTCAGGTTTCTTTTATACTTTCCTTTGAGCATGGATCTAAGCTGTCAGCATTTCAATCAAAGAATCATCACAGAACAAATATTTACATATCAACACATTCCTATAGATAATTCAGTAACACGTATGATTTAATTATTCTGTGTATTAGAAATACTAAACGCCCCTAATCTTTTACTTTGGTTTGGTTTGAAGCAGGTGATTTACTTTTTTGCTTCACATCCTGTTAAGGAGTAAACCAGGAAAAGATGTGCATTGCAAACATTAACAGACGCTCTGCAACTCTGCAACACAGAATTTAAGTTTACAAGAGAAATAATAAGTTGCAAAATGATCTGATTAAAGTTTTCTCTTTAACACATGTTAACACCTTTAACACCATGTTTTATCCATTATCCTGTCCTTAGCAGTCTAAGCAGAGAAGCCTGGATTTCCCTCTCCTCAGGCTCCTCTTCACAGAGTTGTTTCCAAGCCAGCTGAGAGATATAATCTCTCCAATCCTGGATCTACCCTGGGGCATCCTCCCATGCCTGAAACACCTCACCTAGGAGGTGTGCAGAAGGCATCCGTTTCAGACGTCTGAAACTCCTCAACTTGCTGCTTTCGTTGTGGAGAAGCAGCGGCTGTGCTCAGAGTCCCTCTTGAACAGCTGACCTCCTCCTATCTCTAAGGAAGAACCCAGCCATCCTTCAAAAGAAACTCATTTTGGCCACATATCCACAACCTCATTTATCAGTCACTACCTGGAGCTTGTGACTATAGAAGAGGAACACAGGAATGTAGCTTGACCACAACAGATCTGCCCCCAATCCACCTGTCAATCTTATCCTCCCCTCACACTCAGTTATTAAATAATATTAAAATATCAACTAAACTTAAAAAAAAAAAGAAAGAGCAAATTTGTCTTTTCACGTAGCTTCTGGTATCAGTCATTCAAAAACAAAACAAAAAAAGAAAAACATCCATTGTGTGGTTGTTTTGATTGACAGATGGCCCAACACAGGCAGCTGGAGCCTGCTAGGCTCATCTCACTCCCACTTTGTCTTTTTTTAAACGAGGCCTGTATTGATATCTTCGTTGCCTATGTTTCTGGTGTAGTTTTTGATGGTTTTACTCAGCAACTTCATGGATAGCCAAGCTTTCCGCAAACTCGGACTCTGCCTTGTCTCACAGCGCCCTCTGGTGGATCTTTTCCCTCATCAGACTCAGTACAAGCTGTAAACAGTGAGGGAGTGAGGGGAGCAGTGGGCAGGCGCGGATGTATTAAGGACTTGTTATTTTGGACCGACAGGCCCGATCCGTCTGCGAGGCCGCTACGTGTCTCAGAACAACCGAAGAGAAGGAGGATCAGCCGGGCCAGCTCCTCCATTCAGTCCGGGGCGGTAAGTACGGAGCAGCACTGCCGCTGTAGTTGTTGTTATGGTTCGTAACATTTCTCCTTCAGGCCTGCTGAGGCACCCCGCCATGAAAACAGTGACTCTACTACACTGTAGCATCATGTAGGTGCCCAGCATCCTGTTTACTAAAAGCCGTAGATGCTGCTTCATGTCCGTGTTTGTTGTAACACCAACCGTGTAACTCTAGAAAGCAGCATGAAAAACAAAGACTGTACTAATAAAATCATTAACCTGTTCTGCTGAAAGCATATCGTTGTTTGTTGGGCAGAGACAGATGATTGTTTATAATGTGTATTTTATGGGTTGGGCCCAATTGTCTTCAGATCTGCTTTAATTCTTCGTGTCATAGATTAAACAAGGTGCTGGAAACATTGCTCAGATATTTTGGTCCATGTTGACATGATAGCATCACGTATTTGCTGCACATACATGATGTGAGTCGCTTCTTCCACCACATCCCAAATGTGCTCATGGATTCAGATCTGGTTACCGTGAGTACTCATTGTCATGGGTACCCTGTGGACATAAAGGGATGAGAATGGTCTGCAAAGTGTGCCAATAAAATACACCATTACACCATCAACAGTAGCTGTAAGCTTTGATACAAAGCACGATGGATCCATGCTTTCAAATTCTCACACAACCATCTGAATGTGGCAGCAGAAATCCAGACTCAAACGACCAGGCCATGTTTTTAATAGACAAACTGTAGCCTCAGCTTCCTGTTCTTACCAACAGGAGTGGCACACGGTGTAGTGTTCTGCTGATGTACCAAATCAGATATTTTAGAGATACTTTTCTGCATACCTTGATATCAACTAGTTATGAGTCGCTGCTGCATTCCTGTCAGCTCGAAGCAGGCTGACAATTCTCCTCTGACCCCTGGCATCAACGAGGCATTTTCTCCCAGAGTGCTGCTGCTCTCAGGATGTTCTTTCTTTCTCGGACTTTTCTCTGTAAACGCTGGAGATGGTTGTGCTTGGCTGTGAGACTTTATCGAATAATAAATATATTTATTTTTATTAATGCATCATCAACCCAATGTTTTCCCAATTGTACAATATCAGACCCTGAATAAAAAAGTTTCTATTCATCAATTTCTTTAATTGTAAAACACATATACTGTATATAGCATCTGCTAAGTTAGATCCTAGCCATATGTAGTCCATGCTCAGAGGCTCTGAGCCTCTATTAAAAAATAAATAACAATAATTAAAAAGCTCATACAAAATAAAATATCTATCAGGAAGCAAAAGACACATCAAAAAGACAAACATTTTCATTATTAATGATACATATACATATTATATTTATTAATTCTACATAGTGCAATAGCTTCTCTGTCACAGTGAAAGGAAGGAGAAGCAGAGGTACACGGGTTTCTTACATGTTGTGTTGCTAATCGGTTCCTCGAGCAGGTTGGTAGTGCTGTTGTATGCTCGCCTCAGAGCGCTCCCCAAATGAAGTGCTTAACTTCATAAAGAACCAGTGAGCCAGCTGCGGCCGCTCCTGCGCAATAACTGAGTGAGCTACTGCTTCATAACACCCAGGCAGCGATTTTCATTCTTTCTAAATGACTGCAGCCTTCTAAAACATTAAAGAGTGCCCACTTCTTTCTCTGCTGCATGTCCTTCTATTGCTTAATATCTTTTTCCAGCCACCCTCATGCATCAAAAAGTCTGCTTGTCTCCATTTCTTAGTGTACAGCAGTCCCTGCACCACTGACACATTGCCTCAGAGCTGGGATACACTTCAGTGGCACCATGCACTTCGTGACCACATCTGCTGCGGTGCTGTGTCTGATGGCTTGGGCGTCAGTGGCCATTCATGCCCCTGAGACAGGTAAAGGGCGGCAGCATGGAGCCAGAGGACTCCGTAGAGTTTGACAGCGGTCAGTTTTAATAAAAAGCAAAGATTTAAAGGTCAGGGTGAGGGCAGACAGCAAATATCATGTCAGTTTTTTCTCTGGATGGATGCTGTGCTAAGAAAGTCAGGTCAGTTGTTTTATGGAGCAGATGTCTTGCACTGGTTCAGTGAGATCCAGCGTATTTAGGTTATATTTAGTTGGGTTAATGGTCTGTTTAGTCCTTCTCAGCTATATTCAGTCTTTAATGCTATGATATCTGAGACTTTATGTGTCACCTTAGTTTTTTTGGACAAGGAGCAGGCAACCTCCTTAATCTCCCGTCAGAAGAGAAATACACCTTCCACTCTGGAGCAGGCTTGCATGGAGAAGGTGTGCAGCTACGAGGAAGCCAGAAGGTTCTTCCAAGACACATACCGCACGGTGAGCCCACAGTTAATCCCCTCCTCATTTCCTCAAACCTCCTTTGAGCCTCTGTTTGTAAAAAGAAAGCCGCTGTGCAGCTCCAGCTGTTTACTTATGCCATGTCATTTCTTGTCTAGGATATCTTCTGGTCAGTCTACGTTGGTAAGTGCATTATTAAAAGGATTGTCCATTACTGCTTATGCATTAGCACTACATTACATCTTGTCATCCTCTCTGTGTTCAGATGGAGATCAGTGCGCAGAGAAGCCCTGCAAGAATGGAGCCATGTGTTCAGACAGCGTTGGAGGCTTTGATTGCGTCTGTAAGTCAGGATTCACTGGAGTCCTCTGTGAGAAAGGTGAGTAGGAGACGTCGGGATTTCGTATGTGAACATCATTTTCGATTTGCTTTGCAAGTTCTGCAATATTTCCACTTTGTTTTCACATTGCAGACCAGACTCTGTGCACTCTGGAAAAGGACCAGGGCTGCTCTCAGTTCTGTAAACCGGGCTACATATCCTACGAATGCTCCTGCGCCCGCGGGTGGAAGCTCGATCAAAACAAGAAACAGTGTGTGCCGCAAAGTACGTCTGTCATGTATCGAAATGACTTTTTTCTGCAAATTCCATATTCTGTGTTCAAGTTTGAAAAAAAAATCTATGTGTTTAATGCCCGTGTCTGTTATTTACCAAATGACATGGCAGATTACTAGTTGCCAATCATTGTGGGTGGAAAACTTTTGGCAGTACATCAAAAAAAAAAATAGATAAAGGCTATCCATCCATCTTCTGCCACTTATGTGGGTCTGCATCACAAACGTACAGAAGCAGTCTAAGCAGAAATGGTCAGACCTGCTCACTGAGCCACCTCCTCCAGCTCTTCCAGGATCATTGAGGCCAGCTCAGATATATATAATAAATAACCTCTCCATTGTGTTCCTCTTTGTAGGAAGTGACAGAAATACAGGAAGCACTACAGTAGATATACTAAGGACTTCTCCATGTGGAGTGGTAGTGGCTCCACTCTGAGGCTCTCCTGAATGACAGAGCTCCTCATGCTGTCTCTAAGGGAGAACCCAGCCACCCTGCTGCAGCATCTCTTTTCCATTCTTTGTATCCGCAATCTTCTAGTGACTACAAAGCTTTCACACTTAGCTCTCTCTTCAGATATATTCATTTTACTTGCATTGGTGCAGCTTCAGCAGTGTATCTGTCAGTCTCCCCACTCCACCCTTACAAACATGACCCTGACATATTTGAACTCCCCCTCTCAGGTACTAGATTTTCCCTGACCTGAAATGGGAATCATGGCCTCAGACTAGGAGGTGCTATCTGTCATTATTGCTGCTTCACACTTGGCTGCAACCTGCCCCAGTGCGAGATGGATGTCACTTACTGATGAAGCCAGAAGAGCCACATGATCTGTAAAAAGAGAGGTGATGCTGAAGGCCAAGTGGTGGAGGCCACCCTCCACCACTTGGCCTTCAGCATCTCTGCTTAGTCTGACAATCTGTCTTTGGGTTGTGGGAAGAGGCTGGAATACCTCAATAAAACCCACAGGGACAGTGAAAATATGCCACCTTCACACAGCCTCCAACCAACCAGGAGATGTGAACGAAGAACTCAGCAGCAATTTATTACAGCACGAGGGTTAGAAGTGAAAATGGCGGTTATAGCAGGAAAAACAGTTTCCTCTCAGAGGGCTTAGACACAAGACCCATCTGCCCATATTTGTTTACTTTTTCAGTCATTTTTTTTTAACATTGTGCAGCTTATATGATGCTGTCAAAGATATAATCAAGACACCCATCTGGTCAGCTCAGATGAAAAAGGATTTTTTCATATTTCCCCACAGACGGTTTTGTTGACTACAGGAGCTATTGCCAGATATGCCAGTCGTACTTCAAAAATAATCTAGTCAAAAAAATAATCTTAATCTTCTCCTTCTGTCAGTCGAGTTCCCCTGCGGTAAGGTGTCCCGTCTACAACTGTTGCAAGGCAAATTGTCCAGAATCAGCACCAGCAACTCTGAGGGAATTGCCTGTCTGTCTTCAGAGTGTCCGTGGCAGGTAGGAAGACACACATGAACACAAAGGCACAATGCTATCGGTGTATGAGTGTGTGTTTCTCAAAGGTATCAAAGAGAGATGCAGGGTCTTAACTGTCGTGTTGTTTGCAGGCTCTTCTGGTGAGTTCAGAGTCAGCAGGTTTCTGTAGCGGAGTCATACTGAAGGAGAACCTTGTCCTGACTACAGCTAAGTGTGCCAACAAATACCCATCCTTCCAGGTGGTTGTCGGTGAGTAAGAAAGTATAGATTCAAAAGGGTGTGTTTGCATTTGTAATGATTTCCTTTCTGTATGAAGGAAATCAGTAACATATCCTCCTGAGAACCAGCCTATTCGTTTATGTCCTCTGTAATGGACATTGGGTTTTAGTCTTTATATCCTTAGACTTATTTGAGCTATCCTACTAAGTCCTAATGTATTAAATAGAGGACATCCTGGGCTTTCTATTGATATCTCATGTGTTTGGGCAGCCTCTTTCAGCTCCAAAGAGGAAGGAAATCACAAAAAAAATTTAATCAGAAGATTAATTTTTCGCTCGGTTCTCAGGACCATAGATGTCATTGTGTGTGGAGTGCCCTATCCAAGCTTCCCTTTCAGATTTCAAGAACAAATTTGTCTCTTTCTTGCTTTATATTACATTTCCACCTGTGATGATATATTATCATTTTTTTAATGTATTGAAAAAACCACATACATGTCAGCACACAGTGTGGAAGCCAGCATGTGCCTTAAAATATATATATTTAAGTGAAAGGTCTTTGCAGTCATCAGACTCAGTACAAGCTGTAAGCAGTGAAGGAAGTAGTGGGCAGGCGTGGATGTAAATGGTTTTTAGAAGAGTCATCACAAATTAACGTAGCAAGCAGTTTTTAATGAGTACAGAAATAATGTAACATTTTAAGAATATAATCAAAAGAAAGAGTTTTCACAGCACCCTGCAGTGCTAGGGTGTACTATAGTAATTGAAGGGTCTTTAGCAGTCAAGTGCTGCTAATCAATTCAATTCAGTTTTATTTATATAGTGCCAAATCACAACACTAGTCATCTCAAGGCACTTTTTATTGTAAGGTCAACCCTACAATAATTCATACAGAGAAAAACCCAACAATCATATGACCCCCCTATGAGCAAGCACTTTGGTGACAGTGGGGAGGAAAAACTCCCTTTCAACAGGAAGAAACCTCCAGCAGAACGAGGCTCAGGGAGGGGCAGCCATTTGCCCCGACCAGTTGGGGAGAGAAGGAAGACCGTATAAAAGACATGCTGTGGAAGAGAGACAGAGATTAATAACAAGTATGATTCAAAGAGAGGTCTATTAACATATAATGAGTGAGAAAGTTGACTGAAGAAGAAACACTCAGTGCATCATGGGAATCACCCAACGGCCAATGCCTTCTGCAGCATAATTAAGGAGGGATTCAGGGTCACCTGATCCAGCCCTAAATATATGCTTTAACAAAAAGGAAAGTTTTAAGCCTGATGACGGGAAGCTAATATAGGAGAAATATGCTCTCTCCTTCTAGTCCTTGTCAGTACTCTTGCTGTAGCATTTTGGAATAATTGAAGGCTTTTTAGGGAGTTTTTAGGACTTCCTGATAATAATGAATTACAGTAGTCCAGTCTATAAGTAATAAATGCATTAACTAGTTTTTCAGCGTAACTCTGAGACAGGATATTTCTAATTTTAGAGATTGCACAAATGGAAGAAGGCAGTTCTACATATATGTTTAATATGTGCATTGAAGGACATATCCTGGTCAAAAATGACTCCAAGGTTCCTCACAGTGTTACTGGAGGCCAAGGTAATGCCATCCAGAGTAAAAATCTGGTTAGATACCATATTTCTAAGATTTTCAGGGCCGAGTGCAATAACCTCAGTTTTATCTAAATTTAAAAGCATAAAATTAGAGCCCATCCAGGTATTTATGTCTTCAAGACATTCCTGCAGTTTAACTAATTGGTGTGTTATCTGGCTTCATGGATAGATAAAGTTGTGTCATCCGCATAGCAGTGAAAATGTATGCTATGCCTTTTGATGACACTGCCTAAGGGAAGCATGTATACTGTAAACACAATTGGTCCTAGCACTGAACCCTGTGGAACTCCATAATTAAACTTTAGTGTGTGAAGAGGACTCTCTAATTAAATGAACAAATTGGAGTCTATTAGATAGATATAATACAAACCAGTGCAGAACAAGCACAGAGATGAGTCCACTGTGAGAGGCCATAAGAAGATCATTTGCAACCTTCACTAAAGCTTCTGTGCTGAGCTCTGAAACCTGACTGAAACTCTTCAAACAAGCCATTCCTCTGCAGATGATCTGTTAGCTGTTTGACAACTACTCTTTCAAGAACTTTTGATATGAAAGGAAGGTTGGAGATTGGCTTATAATCACCTAAGACACTGGGTCTAGAAACGGCTTTTAATAACGGTTTAACTACTTCCAGCTTGAAGGCATGTGGTACATAGCTGTTTTAAGAGATAGATTAATCATATTGTCAACCTGACCATCTCTGACTCTGAATCTCTGACCAAATGCATTTGGTTAAGATTTCATCACTGAATGCACGAGTTGCATGCACCTCAAAAAAAGCAAAAGTGTTGGCAGTTTGCTGGTCTGGAGCACTCAAGTATTGTATGTGTTAACACAATCTGACCACGAGTGGACGTCCCAGGAAAAAGGTCAGACCATGCAATGCTCAGAGAAACTGCAAGAAACCCAAGAGCCACATATGAGACTCTGCAGGCCTAAGTTAGCATGTTAAATATTACATTTCCTGACAGTACAATCAGAAAAAGACTGAACATGTTTGAAGAGTTGGCACAATGGCAACATGGCTTAGGTTTTCAATGTTATGTCTGAAGAAAGCACAAGACTTCTGGAAACAGTGTCTTTTGGACTGATAAGATAAAGGTGGAGAAGACACTCATCAGTTGCTTAAGTAAAAACAAAAGCACAAATAAAAAATTCTAACATTTTATAAT
Source organism: Hemichromis elongatus (assembly GCA_015108515.1). Classification (NCBI taxonomy): domain Eukaryota; kingdom Metazoa; phylum Chordata; class Actinopteri; order Cichliformes; family Cichlidae; genus Hemichromis; species Hemichromis elongatus. The sequence continues at coordinate 101,555 of VUQR01036919.1, forward strand.
CATTATTAAATAATTACAGAATAAATCCTATAAAAATTTGAAGTTTCAAAATTGACAAATCAGTGTTGTAACACAGCATGAATATATTACATCAGCAGATTAGTGTGTGGTGATGTGGTGACTTTTTGAGGTGCTATTTTAAAATAAAATTTAATTAAATAATTATAATAGAATAATTATAATAATAAAGCTAATAATATAATAAGCTGATAGATGTTTTTTAAAATTTTGTTATTATTGCATCACAGCTCTGCACAAGTCTAAAACTCACCTTGAGCACAGAAGTGCAGTAAATCTGCTTGTGCTGCATGCTGTTATGTGTACTTGATTTTTAGAACTATTAACATCATCACCATTCCTTATCTTCTGCACAGGCAAAGATGGCACTGGCAGCAGTAATACTGGACAACAGAAGCTGTATGTTAAATTGGTTCACGTCCACCCACGCTATGTGGAAAGTCGCCCTGAAAACGACCTAGCTGTGATTGAGCTCCGCGACCGCATCATCTTTAAAAGAGAGGTCATTGCTGCCTGTCTGCCAGAAAGAGACTTTGCTGAGAGTATTTTGATGACAGGTGACTACACAACAGTGGTCACTGGGTGGAAGGAACCTCAGCAGGGGTCTGCTTTCCAGGACCCGCTCACTCTTCACACCCTGGTGTACAATAATCTTCCAATGTGTCTGGAAACTCACGGAAACTTGATGACCAATAAGATGGGCTGCACTGCATCTCGGGAGAACGCCGACTGCACCATGAGCTCCGGTAGCCCCCTGCTCACGCTGTACAGGGACGTGTTCTTCCTCACTGGTGTGGTGAGTCGCCCAACAGGGGCCGAGTGCAGCAAAGGCTACATCTTCCAGAAGGTGTCGCGCTACCTCGGCTGGCTGCGACAAAGAATGGGTTCACGTTAGGAGCGGTAATCAGAGAGCACACTGAGGTTATTGATCATGGAATAGGATAATACAGGTTAATAAATAATAAAACAGGGAAACTGAATATTTTCCTCCTTCTAACTTAGTCTCTTCTTTATCCTTGTCTTTCTGTATTTAAAAAATTTCCATAACTAACTTAATATATATGCTGTCATCTCCATTCCTCTTTGGTGTGCCTCATTTATCCACTAGGTGGCTCTCTGGTTACATAAAGACACTTATTACATGTATCCTACAACCACAGCAGAAAGGCGAGAGATGTGTGAATTATTCAGCATGTTTTGTGATGTGGACGTACCGTTTTAATGACCTCTGCGTAATGTTTCATCCACCACAGTACTCGTTGACATGCACCTTATAAGACAATTATTCATCACTGTTGTATGAATGTAATAAAGTGTAACACCACACCTACTGTCAGCTCCGTCATTACCGAGCCTTTGGCAACAACAACAACAATAAATAGTATAACTAGAGGTTATAATTATTTCAGAACTTCACATATAAGAAACTGAACTCTCTTTGGCACCATTTCTAATGATTTCATTAAGGATTCTTCAGTTATAGTTCTCCAGGTTTTCTGACGGACGTTCAAAGCTCTTCTTTGGATGTCGGATGCCTTTTGTTCCATTCTCTGTCCAGATGATCCCAGTAATGTTGAGGTCCGGGGAAACTAATCCATGACTGATAGTGTTTCAGTGTGTGTTTTCGCTTCTTTACTGCATTGGCAGTGTGTTTGGGATAATTGTCATGTTGAAAAATGAAGTTGTTCCCAGTCAGATGCTTTCCAGATGGATGCATGATCGTACTTTTCTGTGTTCATAATTCCACAAAATCTCCAACAAATGCAATTCCAAACCATAACAGAGTCTCCAGATTGCTTTAGACACTCACTGTTCTACCTCTGGCCTGACCTCCTCTGTACAAATTGACAACCAAAAATGTCTCATTTGGATTCATCACACCATAAGACCTGTTGTCACTTATTTACAGTCCAGTTCTTCCCACTTCCCTTTCCTGCTTCAATACAGTCATCCTTGGATTAAGACCAAATGAAGGGCCAGATCCATCTCTCCTGTCCTGTTTATGCATGGATGAGTCCTCGGTCAGTGTTAAGAAACATTAATCTGAAAAATATCAGGTACAAGGAGTGTACTGAAAATCAGATAAGCAGCCAATGTACAAATAAAAACTTTGGAAGACCTTCAGAAAGCTTGGAGGACTGTTGCTCGGGCTCCTTGGAAGCAAAATATAAAGAAATTAACAACAACAAAAGATCTAAAATTACAAACTAATTCCTAAAATGTAATTCTTCCACACCAACCACATTTCTACCACAAGCTTCATAGTGAAGGTCTGTGATACTGTATTTTGAACACATCTTTACATCAGCATGCTAACACAGTAACAGCATGGTGTTTATCGTGTAGAACCACGACTGACATGTTAATTGAGCATATTAGCATACTATTTGCTCATTAGCACTACCCACTCTGGCTGGTGGGTGTATCATTAGTTTGGTTAGAAGCCAAAGTGTCATCAGGGCCATCGACTTCACGGTCTGATTAAGAGCAGGTGTGCTCGAAGCATCACACCTTTCATGATGTGGTGAACCAGTAAAAGTGGCCTCTTGCAGTGTGTGAGCTTTCGGCCCAACATCTTTTATATTTTTAAACATTAAGGTTGGTAAATACAGAAAGGCTCAAAATAACAACTAGCTTTGTTATGAGGGATGATTTACAAATTTGCTCGACAACCAAAAGGTCTTAGGATCAACTCCAGCTGGAGATGCAAATCTCTGTTGGGGTTGCATCATGACGGGGATCTGGTGTAAAAACTCATTGGCCCCAATGAGACAAGAGTGCCGCTAAAATTAGCTTCTTCTTATGAAGAGGAATCATTATCCATCTGTGTTTGTAGTGGGGACACCACACGCGTGGTCAGGTTGCTAGTCCATCACAGACTAACAGAGAACTAATGACTTGTGTTTATGGTTGTCTGCAAGCCTGTGATGGACTAGCATCGCAGGCTGATGGCCCATGGCCCATTTAGAATCACCAATTGGCCTAATGAGTTTTCCTTTGGACTTTAGTTCAGAAGCCAAAGTCCCTGGAGAGAATCCAAGCATGGAGGGGGGACAAAAAACATGCATGCTCTGCACAGAACTCCCCCCCCCCCCCCCCACACCACACA
>VUQR01036920.1:0-23782 GCA_015108515.1 Hemichromis elongatus
ATTTTTTTAAATAGTAAGTTATTGCTTTTGTACATAAAGTATTAGATAAGAATACTGTAAATGTAAATGTTATACTACAGTATAAAACCACATTTTCTACTAGTGGCCACGTACTGTAAAACACCAACCTGAATTCAGGATGTTGAGTGAGACAGTTACTAAAGCAATTATGATGATTGCTTTTAATTATGAACACCACATAGCAGTTGTTTTTAACAGTAGGTTCACCGTAAAATTACAGAGTAACCAAACTACTGACATTTTACTGTAATTGGACAGGGACATTTTTACAGTATAGGATAGCAGTAAAAAAAAGTCTAGGCTCGCTGTGTCATAGTAGAATATTTCTATTTTTTTAAGTGTTTTATACATTTTATACTAACAGTAAATCAACAACAAAACAACATCCACTGAGTGACCTAGGCTAAGCTGAATTGTCGCCACCATACTTCTACTGTGAATTTTGGTCCGAGCTTATTTTGCAACAGAAAAGTTATTTGTGAAAAGATTTTTTAATCTTTTAATTTAAAGGAATTACTAAATACTAAACCATTTCTAAAAAACCTCAAATCACCACCATCGACCTGCAGACTGATCCCAAACAGGCTAACCAAGCATGCTAGCATTTGTAGATAACTCCACTCCTGTTTTCCTTTTTCTAATAACTTCATCTCAACCTCGATGAAAATCATCACGAGGAAAAACCTGAAGCTTGGCATTCTAATCCTGCTAAACAACATAATAAAAGTTAGCACTGAAGCAACTTTTGTTAATATATTTACAGAATCAAACTCAGAAACGTTCTTTAAGAAAAACTGACTGTTCAGCTGTCTCCATGGTTACGCCCACCTCCAAAAAAACAAAATGGCAGCGACTAAATTCTAACGTTAAGACTTCAAAATGTCCAAAACCACATTATAGTCACAGCCAGATATCCATTACATTCAGTCACAACAAGCTAAACAAATTTAAAGATCTTAATTGAACTTCTTCTTGCAGAGATCCTGTCATATTTCAGTTCCTCTTAAATGTTGTTCTGAACACCTTTTTTTTTTTTAGTAAAGTTAGTGATGCTTTACTGGGAAACTTTTTATTTCACTTCATTAACGGCATCCATCATCCTTCTGTCTCTGTAAAAGCTCAAATAAAGTCCTTTTCTTCTCATCCCTGCAGAGCAGCTAATGGTATCAGATTTTAGAGTCAATACTTTCAGTCTATTTTAGTCCTCCCTGCCTGATATCCAACACCCGCACATCCAATTGCACCTTCCTAAAAACCATCCAGGATGTCCTTGTTTTTCATCTAGAAGAACAGAATTTCTGGAATGAGACTTAAAGTCAGTGAAATTCATGATATCCTACTTGACAGTGAAGTAAAACACCCAGCCGAGCAGAGATGTAGAAAAATGCCTGGAGTGACCTTTAAAATGCTGCGGATACCTCATCATGCAGTGTCAGGAAATCAGGCACAAACTGTACCAGAGTGCAAAGTAAGCTTCATATTTTACATAATAGTATTTCTTCAGCCCCTACGCTTTGCCAAAGCAAAAAAAATATAAGCATAATCCTTCTCTGCAGAGTGGGAGTTTGTGTGCCAACAAGCAGAGAAGACCGGGCCACCTTAAATGACACGGACAAAGAGAACCGAAGCAGCTCGTTTTGAATGTTAAACCCATTTTTGACCTCTCTGGATTAAATGAGTTAAATTAATTAATCTCACTACTGACCAGAATAATTTTCTTGGCCCTTTTCGAGCACTCAGAATCAGGTCCAGTAAGTTTAAGGGGAAAGTAATACTGAGTATCATTTAAAAAAACATTTAAAGTAAAAAAAATTCAGTAAGAAAAGTTTAAAAAAAAAATTAAATAATGAATAGAGTTTGTTAAGTTTGCCAAAGTGACAGCAGCTCTGGTTTCAGAAGCCGGGGATTATGGGGAAAATAAAGTATTACACAGAGTCAAAGCCCGAAAATCTTTAAATAAATCTCCTTAATGAACTGAATCTGGTGATTTGAGTCATTTCTTTGCAGATCAATGGTTTGCTAATGAACATGCTGCTTTTGCAAAGAAATAATGACAACCTTCATTTCAAAATGAAAACTTAAAACTAGTGTCTGCACGCACGTGAAAGTAGCAACTACCTCTTTCTTGTTTTCCTGGGATAGTAAATTATCGTGTTTGCCATGAGTAAGAAGCAGCAGAGGAGTCAAACAAAAGCTTAAATTAGTAACTTTTTGTTAAAAAAATAAACATTGTTAATGTAAGAATTTAGACAGAATCTTCCCTGTTGGTCCAAACAATGTGATGCTTACATTCTCTCAATAGCAACAGTGAGCAATACTGGCTAACATTATCTTAGAAATGGCATCACAAACTGACCATGATGACACAGACTGTAACACAACCTCCACATTAGGACAAAAAAAACAAAAAAACATAACACAATCCACAGATGTAGCTTCATATAGAATTTAGATAAATGTAGCATTAGTAAACTAGCAAGCTAAGGTTAGCCAGCTAGTTGGTATTTTAGGTAACTAACATTAGCTAATATTAGCTAGTACAAAACATTTTATTGAGTGAAGTGCATTTTGCTGGTGAATCAGCTGAGTTTTAGGATCAGATTACATCTGACTGCAAAAAAGATTTGGTTACCCAAACATTATTGCTAGCATTAAGGAATGTTAGCATTTAAGGAATTAGCTAGCTTGATTTAACATTTAACATTGGGAGTGTTTATACCAGCTAGCATGAACTTAGCTACACAGCGTGTATCTAAGCAGCTTCATCGTGTTTACTTCACTGTCACTAAACTGATACTCAGGTATACAGTAAATACACAGCTCTCTCAGCTGTCGCACAAAATACATGAGATATACTGCATTTAAGAGAGCCTAGCAGCTTTGTGTTCATCATAGCACTAAATGATGGCTGCTGTTCACAGAACGGCTGCGGGTGTCATTCGTAACAATGGTTTCCTGAGGTTACGCAGGACTTTAGTGACACTTGTTCCTGGTCTGCACTACCTTGGCTTGGGTTAATCTTTCCAGAAAGCAGCCACACTGAACAGTAATACAGTTTTTCTTGGTTTCTGATATAAAAGGAGGCATGACATGTTCCAGACACTGGCAGTCTCGGTCTTTGGTTCAAACAGAGCAGTTAGCTGTCTTCTAACCAGCATGAAAAACAGATTCGAAGCTCCTGAGTCGGAGCACTCGCAGTCCTGCTCACACATCCGTCTGCTTTTTGTCGTGAAACTGAGACCTACTGGACACGAGGCGTTAGCGTCACTTGTCATCGCTGCTGCAGCAGAGGAAGTGACACGCTGACAGCTGAGGGACCCACTGACCGCACACGGCGGAGGAAAAATCTGAGTCTGACCCAGAGTTTGCTCTAAATGCAGAAAGACGACTGAAGTCAGAGTTTACCACATTCATTCAAATGTCATTAAAAGTAAATTACTTTTTATGCAGCTAATGTAAAATAATTTCTAGTTATTTTGCATTGTACAACACAATGACTTTTAAAACATAGGGTAGATATACATGGATATATAGCACACTATTCCAAAAAGGTTAAATGATTGGTTAATAAATTCATCCATCGAATGAATCCACCTGCCTGAAAACGTCGCCTACGGTCATTTATTGGATTGAAAATTATACATATCGCCCAACCTTATATTCCAATGTGTAAAGAAATAATTCAGAATTTAAAAGTCTCACTAAAGTAAGGCAAATATGAAGCGACAACACTGTTAACTTGATAAATGTAGTTTATTAAAGTTAATTAAGCTAAAGTGTCATTGTAAATAAAAAGTCAAAGAATGCACAACTCAGACTGAATGACACATAAAACTCCCCATTCACAGGGAAGAATTAGTTAAACTTTTTACAGGGAAAACCACAGAGCGTGAGGGACTCGAGGCAGAAAAGGTCCTAACTGATGAATTAAACACAAACTCTAAAAATATGATGGCGTAACCTGACAGCTACAGATGTGACTGAGCATGCACGGCAGTGTTGCAGTTTGCTTAAATGCTGCGTAGCACTGCAGAGTATTTGTCTCTGATGTCAGCTCACGGCAGAGACTTTAATGGCTGTGTACTGTCGTCAGGCATAAGGAGAGAGCGGCAGCAGGGTTAGCTGTGCCCCGCCGGCACCCAGATGGTCTGAGAAGGATGTGTGAAGCGTGAAGGAAGAATATTTAAAAAGGATATCATCAGTCCTCGCTCTCTTTCTGGTTCCTTTGTTGGTTCCCAGTATGTCAAAGAGCCTCTGAAGCTCCCAAATGTGCTCACACAAGTCATCTCAGTGTCTAGAACTTAAAAGATTAAAGACTACAGAGACTTCTGTAACAAAGGAGCCGCCATCACGCTCAAATATCCGTGAGGCATCGAGCGTCAGGGGTGATTTATTGGAAGCAAACATCCGGCGAGAGCTAATCCCGACTGTGAGGAGCTGCAGACCAAGACGTTTTCCTCTGCACAGCGTACAGGAAGGTGAAAACACGAGCAGGACTTCCACCCAGCTGTTTCCTGCCTCGTTTCTCATTGTCGAACAAAAGCGTAAAAACTAATTAAACATCAACTGAGCTCCTGTGCGGCTGATCAATACGGACTCACGAGCAGTGCCAAAACATTTTCACGCTTGTATGAAGCAGAAAATGTTTCTAAATCATGACGGGTGGAGCTGTCAATAAATGCTAATGTGAGGTATTAATATTTAACAGTAGCGAGTGCTGATCATGACCAGGACAAACTGGACATACAGCCAAGTGGTGCATATGTTTGTCGATGCTGATGTCAGCGTTTACAACATTTTTAATGAGTCAACATTTCTCAAGCTGAGTTCAAGATCGCCACAAGGAAATAATAATCCACAGCATACGTATCTGAAACGACAGTAAGCAGGACAAAGAACAAGTTCACCTAAAAGCTAAACTAGTAATTACTGTATTTGTTGCAAACGTTGGAGTTCTTATTGAGATAGAAGATTAAAAGAAATACCATCATTATAGAGTTTGTAATGCAGACATGAATGCAAACAGAGTTGGGAAAGTTGGGCGGCTGGACGACTCATTCTCACATTATCTTTCTCATTTTACTTTAATAAAGTAAAAATCTGAATGTGTTTACTTCGTCTACCAATCTGAACTGTTGAGCTAGAATCAAGAGTTGTAACCAGACATCAGTTTGGGCATCTAACCAGGACGCCTCCTGGGGGCCTCCTCGGTGAGCTGTTTGGGCATGTCCTACTGGGAGGAGAACGCGGAGCAAACCCAGGACTCACTGGACAGATTAAACCTCGCAGCTGGGTCAGGAATACCTGTGTGACCCCCCAGAAGAGGTGGTGAGAGGGAGACCATCTTTGATGATCTGGATGAACAGATGATAAATGACTGGTGGATGCAGCGCCACTGAAACCTGATATTGGAAGGTCAAAGTCCAAACAAAGCTGGAGACTTGTTGACTATCACAGAGCCTTGCTGGGTAATCGCAAACAGGCTAGTTTCTAGTTACTGGATGTGCCGGCTGACCAGTGGATAAAATGACAACTTAACTATTGTTGGAAACACCAAGGTGTCCTTAATCTGATGGTTTGTCAGGTTTTCTATTAATATCAACAAACTGCCCAAACTGAGCTGGTCTCAGATTATTTTGCATCTTTCAAAAAAACAAAAAAAACAAGTCAATCATTTTGCAGGATATCTTGTACCTGGGTGTAGTTAGAGTTAGCACAATGAAAGTTAGAATCCATTACTCTGCAACAAAAAAACTTGTCTTTTGCTGCGTCTGCTTTTCTGGCCAGAGTCTGCCGATATAAACTAGCTGGGTTTCCATCCAAAATCAGCAGAAGAAACTGAATACAAAGACAATCAGCCACAGAGACGTCTTACACAGCAGATAGGGCCGTTTCAAAAATGCATCTTAGTGTTTTCAGATGAAGTAATCAGATATAGTCAATAGAGCGGACGCTGGAGAGCACGAGCAGCCTGACAAGTGGTACAGTTGGATGGAAATACGCAGTGAAAGGAAGGGAAGAGACGGAGGGGAGTGCTGCACTGCTTGTATCCAGGCAGAGGAAGAAAAGCTGTGAGGCAACTACCCACAATGCCCCTGTGGAGTCGCGTTAGCTGCCACCCTCCCTCCCCTAAAACACACACATTTACACACAAACACACACACTCCAATAAGGCAGAGTGCTTAACTCAGCAAACTGCAGGCCTCACTGCTATCGCTCATGTTTGTCTCCTGGCTCGCTCTTTTCCAGCGATTTTCGGCTCCTCTCTCCGTTTCTGAGGCTGTTTGTATAACCGTGTTTACAACTTGGGATCACAAACACTGCGAGCATCACGAGTATCCAGCTTTAAACGGCTCGTGTTGCTAAAATCCAAACATTTGTCTGCTGCTGTCTTCATTTCAGGCTAAATGAATGGATCAGCACTGCTTTCCACAGGTACCCTAGCTGTGGACTCGTTAGAAACATTCTCCTGTCATCGGAGACGCTTTGGGTGATGGAGAAAAACATCTGGAAAACATCTGCAGTGTTTAGTTCTTGGCACCAACGACTGCACACAGTACAATTAGCTTAATTATTGCCCAAAATAATAAAATAAATAACTAAATACGACTGAAATAAAGACACAAAACTAGACACCAAACAAGTAGAAGCCGTTATCCTGTCTGACGTGGCTTTTCAAATGTGACTTTGATGACTCGACCTTGGAAGGCCTTCATTTGTGATATTTGTGATTAGTGACTTGCACTTGACTTTAGTTGGGTTTTAGTGGCAGTAACAGCTTTGTAACCTACTAACTTGTTCCTTAAGTAGATATTTCTCATTTTTAAGGAAATTTTGGTAGTTTTGGCTTTTGTATCGATTAAAAATATTTGGCATCTATGAAAGAATTCAACCACTCGGACATTCAAACCTACCTTTTGACTTAAAGTGATTTTAATAATTTGGTAACCGGGCCAACGTGATAGCAAGAATGCTGGGTTAATCCCTTTTGTACTGGTGGCTTTGACTGTGGAGACTCAGACCTACATGGGTTACTTATGCCTGACTTTACGAACGCCTACAATATTCTGACAACTGTCTACTGTTGAATTTTTGTTTTTTCCCGGACAAAACTTTGTTGACTCAATGTAAGATTTCTAACTTCTACAAACCTTGGTAAACTTTGGTGAGTTTGCTACCTTAACAACTCGAACATGGCTTTACAATCTTGATACACGACTTTGGTTGACTGCAGTTCAAGTGAAATACGTCTGAACGAAAGAAAAGCATCTGGACTTCTTTAAGTCCAGAAGCTTTTCTCTCCAAGCGAAAATGACCTGGATGACCGAAAACCTTCACAGATAACTTTGTTTGATTTTCATGAAAAAACCCAAAACTTTGGTAGACTTAATATTAGATTAGATCATTTGACAAGGATCTTGGGATCCCACATAACTTTAGGATGTTAGTGCCTCTGCCTGCTTTTGACCATTGTAATTAATTCATTTTTGTTTAGACTTTGGTGATTTTGTGACCCAAGCTTTCAATCTGTTACTTGAACTATGATTCGTGGTTTTGACTGTGATTTGATTCGGCCAACATGGATACGATACTGACTTTGATGAATCAGATGTTTCACTAGTGACTGGAACAAGACTTTATAAATTCATCCTTATACTTTGCTGGATTTTCATGAATAACAATTTGCCTGAATTTCATTATTGACTTGAACCTGATTAGAACAGGCTTGGTGACAGACTCAGACATGACCTTTGGGTATTACTTTTCTATATATCTAAATAAAGGGTTATCGTTGACCTCGCTAGTTTGAGTTCACATGACACTTGAAACTAAACTTTTGCCTAAACCATGAAACCAGTGCACTGTTTATGTGCTCAGTGGGGACATACACCCAGTGCAGTGCATCAAACCATCAACATCGCAGCTAATGCCTAACACCTGTGGGGTTTTTGGTGGTTTTCTGGCAGAACCTAATTTTTCGTCCAGAACCTTTCATTGGTCACTTCCATGTGGTATTGGCACTGACATCAAAATGTTGGTCTGGCAGCAGCATTATGGATAAAAGCAGGAGAGGAAAGTTTATCCCTCTCATCAGGCAGACAAAATGTTCTCTTCTCTGCTCGACTGCAAACCACACAGAAACAAAACTGGGCCGTCGGGAGCAAACAAGCGTACAGAATACAGAGCAGCAGAGGCAGGAAACAAGGTGAAGGTGAGAGTGGAGGAAGGGTTCACCATATCGAGTACAAGCAGTGAGGTGATATCTGAAATAAACAACAGAGGGAGGTAGGTGGGCAGGTTAAGACTGCAGGTCCTGTTCGTTATGAAAAACAGGCTGAGATATAATGTCTGTGGAGAAGGACAACGAAGCACAGCTGCCTTTCTCTGTATTTCACTCGAACTGCAGTCAAAAGCAAATTTCAAGAACTCCTGGCTCATAATAAAAACTGTAAGAAAGGCATTATATTTGAAATAGTCAAGGTCCATTTGTGACTGCTCTTATTCAGCAGTGTAATACAATAAACATTATGACATGTGTATATGTTGTGTCTTTCCTGCTGACAAAAGAAAACAAAATGTCAGTGTAATGCCAAATTACTGCATAATAAAAGGTTTGATAACCTCTTCCATCCAAAGACAGAAAAGCTGTGTTTAAGATTTGTGCTGAATCCAATGGACTAATAGACCACTTTCTGTTTCAGCCGCAGCTTTACTTGCTTTAGTTTGAGTTTTTGGGGTGAAGGTATATCAGAAGATGTCAGACTGAAGGCGCTTACTTTTACTGCCCAAATGAGCCCCTGGTTATATTTAATGTTGTAAAACTGAAACTGTGGATCACTCGATCTGTGACCTCAGAAAATACGCTACTGGTGATTTTATGGTCTTAATCACCAGTTTTTAGTCTGATGCAAAATTATATTAATTTGTATAATTACGTTCCCAATTAGAGAAAAACAGATAAGTGACCTTATGTATGCTCGTTACATCTGCTACCACTCCCAAACGGTCAGCGCTGAACATCCTGAGCTCCTCAGTCTGTTATGACTGCATTAATCAGTACTTCGATCAATGGATGTGAACTAACTGTGTAATAATATGGAAGGAGCACTGGCTGCGTTCTAGCATCTTTCAGCTTGTTTTGGGCAGCAGGAAATTTGTTGTTGTGTCCTCTGATGAGGCCACTGTGCACTGATCAGCAAACAGCAGACTGAAACAGTTTACGGCTGTTAACCGTTAATGAGCCGTGGACACAGTGGAACATTTAGCAGCTAAATATTTCCCTCAGGAGTGGAAGAAAAGCAACACAGATGCAGCAGAAGAGTAAATACTTGCTTTGGATTCCTATGACGGACACGTGCAAATAAATTATAATATAAAAGGTCAGTGTTTGTTATTTTGGCCACAAGGGGGCAACACTGCCATCGCTCTGGTCCTTCAGGGTCCTGTACAAGGTCTGCATAAACAAAACTAACAATTTTCCATAGACTTTTTTGAAAGAAGCAACAAAAAAGAAGATAAATATTTTTTAACTGCATTATTGATGGTTGTCGGGAACCAACAGATTAGTCTGCGAAGTTTTGGTTTTTTGAGGTACGTTAGCATTTCGCGACTTATCGGTGGTAAAAAAGTAGACCTGATCACAAGAAAACCTGGATTTACTGAAAAAGACTCCATCAGGAATGTTTTTCATGAAATCAAAGCGAGCACTGTGTAATCAGAGGAGTCGCCCCCTGCTAGCCACTAGAAAGAATGCAGGTTTAAGGCACTGCTGCATCAGCTTCACTTTCCAGACTTTCTAGTCTCTCACAGCACTCAGACTGAGAAGATGTTCTGCTTCACTGTCCATATAAATCCCTCCTGTCAGCTCTCAGGCAGCAGCAGCCCGGAGAATAAAGCTCCTCTCAGTCTCCCGTCCTCTGGGGCTCAGAGCCGAAGCGCTCACCCCTGCTGGGACCGGGCATGTACAGCCAAATCCTGTGCTGCAGACACGCTCCTGCCATCCAAATCCCTGTTTAATACCAGGACGTGACAGACTAATGGAGAGCAGGGAGAGGCTGAAAGACACAGACTCCCCCTGAACACACTCTAATAGAAATTCTCAGAATAACAAACAGTGCTGCAGAAAATCTCCGGGAACGCTGTGTGAGAAGACATCTTTATAACATAATGTTATCTGATTACGGTACACCTGGATATATTTTAGCCTAATATTCGAGACAGATGCACAGCTGGTTACAGCAGTTTTTTGCAGCTTCATTGTTCTGGCTTCCGGCTCTGGCTGAAAATTTAATGGTTTTTTTTGTTTTGTTTAAACGCAGAAAAACCTCATTTGAATCATCTCTGGAGTCTTTGTTAGAGAAAAACAAAGACTCTGCACGAGCCAGCTGTCACTGCTTCTGCTTGTTTCTTCTGTCACTTTTAACAATATGGAAATGATCTATAACTATCAACCCCCCTAATATACATTCTAAATGTGGATGACTGATTACTGTGTGTATACAGTGTTTACATTATGCTTCTGATCTTTAAAGTGGAGCCATTTCCAGCTCTGTGCTTCTATTTATCTTACACTGGGCTTACAGTCCATCATACAAAGCTTAAGTATCAAAAGCTGCAGTTCCTCTCATGTCCACCAGAGGCTCCAGCAATCAGTCTTCATAGATCCCCATATTAAAATGTCTAATATTATAGCAAAAACAAATACGTTTAAAGCTTGATGCAAAAACTGTTTTCTTCTATCATGTGAGTTTATTTACAAGGCATAAAGGCCATTTTGATGAGAGGCTGTACCTACTAGGTGTTTCCTAGCTTTCGCTTCAGCTAACTGGAGTACCTAAAGTGACCCTCTAAGCGCTCTCGGCGCCTTCAGAAGCAGTTTTAATGCAACCCGTCTCAGAAAGATGAGTTCTGCTGAATGAAATTCTAGAATTTTAATACCACTGTGCACCAGTTAGCGTGGAATTAACAAAGCTAGCTATCGTTAGCCCATAACTTAACACTCCACCCATCATCCAAATGAAAGGTCCCTTATTTGGATGATGGGTGGAGAGAAAAAAGTGGAGAGAAAAAAAGAAAGAATAACACGTTGGCAGCTAAATCATCAGTGTTTAAAACTGTACTCTGATGTCACGGTGGATTTGACCGTCTTTTATATACAGTCTGTGATTTAGAGCAGCGTGAAGCCCAAGCTTTTGGCTCACGGGGATTACTTATACATACATTGACCTCATTATTTAGAAACTATGACAGTGATGAATATGAACATCCATCAGTGGAGCAGAACATATATGACAGAAACAGCTTATTAGGGCCTCTTTACAGTTTAAAAGCATCATATTTCAGTTTGGTCTTCAAGTGAAGCTGCAATTGTTCACCTGAGTCGATTTGCCTGCAGTTGAATCCACCGAGAGGGAAATGGGCACCCTTCAAAGGCTCAGAACAACAAAACCAACCATCATAGCACATGTGTGCACACACGCAAGCCTCTGGGTGCTTTGAAAAATGTGTGTGTAGTTGTGCGCACGTTGAAAAGCAAACACACACCAACACCATTTCATCCAACCTCGCTGTGTGAGTTTTCCCGTGCTACCCGAGCCCTCAGACTCTGGAGGAGTGATTCCTACCGGTCTGCAGGGAGAGAGGAGTCTCAGCCTACAGGCACAAAATAACAAGCGTGATGAAAATCCAGCCTTGGTTTCAGGAGCCGTGGAATCTGTTCACCATCAAATCTTAAAATCAAATCTTAAAGTATACTCTGAATGAGCCGCAAGCTCAAACTCAGCATATTTCTGTTTTTTCTAGACTCTGCAGCACAGACGGACAGACGCAAGGACGGGCAGACACGCAGGGCATCAGCTGTCTCGAAGCACACAGAGGCAAAAACAAATCGGGGCCATGTTTCCTCTCCAAGAGGCAGCATAAGCTAAATCATGCAGATTCAGTCAACAAACTGGAAGCCAAACTGGCGCTTACGTGCCCCAAATACTGAACCGGACGACCTCCTGTCTGCTGCAACTCAACATTTACCAACCACTAATTGTCTCGCCAAATGCGTGCTGGTGAAAACATAATTGCCTGCTGCGTTGGCCACGTTTGTTTGTTGGCGTTTTTTTATGCAGGAGGTGCTGCATTTGTTTACAGTATGGAGGAGTTGGGGGTGGCTGCTGAGGGCATGGTGGCCACACTGCTTACATGTACGACTAACGCTGCCCTTTACTTCACTTGGCCTGCACAGTTCTCGTCTGTTTTTATAATTAAAACCCTTCAGACTTGCAATAAGCTCCCAGGATTTGCTCATTTTTGGAAACATCTGAAATGTCCCTCAATTTGTTGATTTAGAATGAGAACAAACCCATTTCCTTTCTTCCTCTACTCAGATTTACTGGAAGCGTTCAGAGTCGATTGGGGCTTTTTTAATTGATCGATATCAGCTGAACTAATCCTTTCTTAGCTGTGCTTGGCTCTGTTCATGCACCTCAGCCACATGAGGCAGTTAAAGTGAAAGTGAGAAATTTCAGCAAAGATACACAGATAAATTAGACATCGAAGCCCTTTTCATCCAGAACAGTGTGTCACTTCCTCCAGACACTTCAGAAGTCACGTTCACATGTGTTAGCCCAGCTTTGAGATGAAAAATAAGATTTAACTGTTACTGCTTTGGTGCAATGAAGAATCGAGGTTCAGAATTGTCTTCAATGTAGTTCATTATGTAATGACACGCTAATTAGCCATGTGCTCATGGCGCTAGCATGCTAACCTGGTCAACGCTGACATTTTGAGTAACTGTAAATTCATTAGGCCTTGTGAAGTTAATGCCAACTTTATTGGTTGATTTAAAGGGAGCAAGAAAAATCAGGCCGTCGACTTGGCTACAGAAAACAGAACTGAGCAGAATCTATTGGTCGATGCTAATCGTTCTCTTAACTCTGTTTAAGTTATCTGTGCTGCCGTGTTGTTGGTTTGTTTGAGCTTTGGGCAAACTGATATGATGAACTATAATGTGGAAAAAATAAGTGTGGTAGATAGTGTTTAAAAATGGGTTGTTTGAACATGCTATCACACGGTGGCTAGGCTATGTGATGACATCATCATATGTCAGTGTTTCTTAATATAGAGGTGACATTATTGTCATGACATTAAAATGATTAAAACGATCCTTTCATAAAGGTCCATTAATGCTAAAAACAGGCCATTTCAGCCCATTGCTAGCCGGTTGCTCACACTGATATAGATGAGAACCTTCAAGGGTCTGAGATGCTTTGAACTCCTGATCGTGTAGGAAAGAGAGAGTTTGTGTAGCATTCAGATCCTTTCAAACAAAGACTGCAGCTGTTACACACTTCCCCATACAGAGACGCTACATCATGACAAACTGTCTCATGTTTTAAGTTAAAGACTCTTAAAATGCCCGTGTCAAGGCTGCGGAGTGGAAAGGAGGCAGATCGACTCTTTGAAATCATTTTATGCATCGACCGAAAGCGGTCAGGCGGACCATCAGTGCGATCGTTGGGTTGCAGCCGTTGCAGAGCGGAGTGCTGACTCTTTATGGACAACACTCCAAGTCTGACGAGTTGAGCTGCGCTCAGCTGCACGGGTGCCAGCTCGCCTGCCGGGGCTTATGGGATTGGATGGAGCGAGACACACAGAAAGAGAGTTTATGACGCTGACATTTACACTGACGCTGCAGCTGTATGCACTTAAAACGCTGAGTGCATCAAAACCATCAGAAGAGAGAACTCCAACCACTCCAAGGAAGCTCAGGCTGCAACATCATCTCACCAAATTCAACTCCAACTCTTCACGTCCTTCATTTCCAAGCAAAAACATGAAAGGAAGAAGAACTAGCATGGCTCAATCAAAGACCCCGACACCATCGAGGAAACTTTGCCTCCAAATTCAGTATATAAAAGCTTTCAACAGAGCTGGTGACACTCGGTGCTGCAGGTGTAAACAACAATAACCACCATTAAACAGCTGAATCTATGAGTGCCTGAGAAGGCATCCCTTTAGTTTTATATAAAGACGGTTGACGGTGCAGTCTGCCTCCTGACTCCAGGAACAAACCACTGACAAAATTTTTAATGGGATTGGTGATGAACACGTAAGGGAACCTCAGCAAAACTAAAGGGCTGCACGCACCCCTTCCACACTGCCGCCATAGCCTGCGTTGGCGAGAGAACACCCGATAAGACGAAAAAGTTCCCCCGATGCCGTATCTTAGCGGGGCAGGTAACGTAATGGTTTAATTTTAGTGCAAAAGAAGCAGATTTTGGCTCATTTCTGCCTTTTTATTCATCTTTATGTGCAGGTGATCTCATAATCTGGCTCACAGTGTTTCTAAAACGTGACTTTAATGACCCTAAATCTTTTATCTGTGGGCTTGTTTGTGCTAGCTTAAATATATCCGTGCTTTCTTTAAACCCAGAGTGTCTCCAGTGTAATTTGGTATGTTTGGTATGAAGCTCGGCTTTCAGTCCCAGCTTGGAAAAATAAAAAGCTAATAAAAAAAAATCATGCTGCTGCTATAAAAATCAAACAAAAACACACCACGACAGTTCGGCTTCGAAACAAGACTCAGATGTATTTATGCACAATACACCAAATTAGACGGTATTTAAATCTGTTCTCACGGAGGCGACTAAGGTTTTAAATCATCCATCTATTGCTGTTTGAACTCTGGTCATGGTGCCAGCAGGTTTTCTGGCGTTCTTCTCTCCCGCCACACTTCCCAGTTCCTCCTTGGGGATCCTGAGGTATTCCGCCACCAGACATGATACATGTCCTGAAAACCTTCAAAGGAAGATTTCCATGAGGCATCCCAACCAGGGGCCTAAACCACCCCAGCTTTGCCCCATTTGATATTTAGCTGTTGGGATGTTTCATTATCGAGTAGCTGTTTGGTTTACAGCTGTGAAATCTGTCTAAAGATATCAAGGTTTTATAAAACGGGACGTGAACAACCATCACAGTTCATGAGGTTTAACCCCCAGTTTCTTCTTGACAGCAGTGATTACAATTGACCGCTGGCCCCAGATGAGAATCAGCGCAGAGATGAGCGTAAATGTAGAAACAGTAAAGCTCATTTTTGTATGCAGAGGATGACGTTGCGTGTCTTTTTGTTCACAATCATTTAATAATTGCTGTCGTATCAAATGAAGACGTGCGGATGCAGAGGAACAAAAAAAAAGTCCAAATCTAAAACAGGAAGTGGGTCCAACAATCCAAGAGAGGAAAAAGGGTCGCACACACAGGAAGTAAAACCAGCCACACCTCAAAGAGCTATAAATTATAAAATAAAACCGGAAGTGCACACCTGTCTGTCCACAGGTGCGTTTCAGCTCGCGTTAGGGCGCCGTGGATGAGCTCCTGGACTGTTACAACTAAATCTGTTTGTTTCCCTTCGCCACTCCCACTCGCCAGGTGTGTCATTCAGGACATGGAGCTGAATCACCAGGTCACCCCGCTGAGCCACAGCGGCGCTGCTCCTCCACAGCGGCTGAGCCCCAAAACCAGGAAAACACGATAAAATTACTGGCAGCCTCCACCGCCTCAGCACATCTGTGAGCCCCGGCTCCACCGCCTCTGACACATCCAGCTCTCACTTCACAATAAGAGTCTGTAAAACTCATTAAAAATTAGAACGAAACCTCCCTGGACTCTGTAATAAGCCGCTCTGCGTTCTGTCACTTGACGTCCTGTGTAAATCCACGAGCCTCAGCCGTCATCCAGCGACAGAGAGAGGTCTCAAGCAGCAGCGAGGCTTCAGCGGCGGGGGGATGGCAGCATGAATACTGGTTTATTTCAGAGGATTAAAGCACATTTTTCCACCTGGAGCTCACATGCAGACAAGTATGAGGGAGGCCTCCTCTGCAAAAACATGATATCCAGGGAGAGGTAGACAGAAATGGAGCAAATCTGACTTAATTACAAGGAAAATGAAGCCAGAAAAGACAGAGCTGACGGGGGAAGGAGCAGATGAATAATGACAAAGAAAAGGAGCTTGTGAGGTCCCTCAACCTTCACACAGCTGAGAAACAGGAAGCTAAAACCTGACATCTGTATCGCCTCTCCCTCTGCAGGGTAACCACATCTCAGCAAGCATCCGATCTACACGTACCAAAACCTGCAGTTCCTCTAATGTCCTCTAGGAGCTGCCTTCCGCTGTGAGTCAGTCGTCTTAGGAATTCATATTAAAGTGTGCGACTTTACATCAAAAATAAACACGTTTAAGGTGTGAGACAAAAAGCTCAATGGTTTCAATTTTATTAAGGCTTAAATTATGCACTGTTTGTTCTGCTGGCACCTGTCGGACCATTTTAAAGTAACTGTCTTATAAGTAACGTGATTTTTGTGCCATAAGCTGCAATAATGAATCTTCTGGGAAGTTGGAAAAGATGATCTCTACAAACCAACCAGCTTCTCTCGTGATCCTTGAAGCATGAATGAGTAACGTGCTAATGTCAGAAGCTTTATGGTGCTGAAGTCATAAAACAGTCAATCAATCAGCGCTCAGCATAATGCTGAGCTTCAGCAGCAACTTTCACACTTGAAGAGATATTTTTTCAGCATCCTCCTCCTCCTGTAGACGACAGAGACAAAGGCAGCAGATAAAAAGGCGTGGACAGACAGGTGTGGAGTATTTTTAGACATCCTGGGATAAATCGTGCTGGATTCAGAGTCGTCTGAAAGACTCGGATTTTTGAAGTTCAAAGCCGCAACATCTTCCGGCAAACAGCAGCAGCTTCACTAAGCTCCACAACAGGCGTCCAGTCACCCTCTCACACAGCAACAAACATCAATCAGAATAAAGAAATCAAATGTCTTTATTTTTAAAACATTTGACAGGTAATTTGGGAGAAGTGGTTCTAATCAGAAGCACCCAATCAGGTAACACAACCCTGATCGAGAGGTCACCAGAATAAAAATTCCTGTCTTATTCTTCCCAAAGGTGGGAATGTTTAATTTTGTCTCAATGGTAAAATGACCATATGCAAGTATTTCTTGCACGTATGGAGATGACGTTTGACGACGTCCCCCGTAGACTTAACGACGAGCTTTGACACCTCAATAAAGTCTTGGTTTGATGACTATACGACACAAGCCACTCAGATCAGAAAAGAGCCTCAAGCGTTACATCTTTTAGGCCACGTCCACACTCGTCCGGATAGTTTTGGAAACGGAGCTTTCGTCTGGAAACGCGCCGCGTCCACACTAGCGTTTTGACTCGTTTTCACACAGTTGCGCGTCCACATTAAAACGGCCAGATACGATTACGTTCCAGTACCGCGCATGCATGAAACGTTAGACGACCTGTGTCATTTCCATCTGTTGTTTATTTACTTTCCGGCTCTTTAAAACGTGGCGGCGAAATGGCGAGACAAAGCACCGAATTTGTCAAATGGAATGATAATGAGGTGGAGCTGTTGCTCCGAGTCACAAATGTGTACATATTAATCTTCAACACGGCCACTAAAAACTTATTGACTGAAACTAAACTGAAACTGAGCAAACAAAACAACAAAACAACTGCGGCACGATGCCGTCTGACCATCTTAGTTAAAGTGGTCACATGACTGCATCATATGACTAACATACGTCACCGTTTTAATAAAAGCTCCGTTTTTGCCGTCCACACTACGCGAAAACACTGCGTTTTCAAATTGATGCATTTTCGAGACCATTTCCAAAAAGCTCCGTTTTCCCTCCGTCTCAGTGTGGACGGGAGGGCGAAACGGAGAAAAATAGATGTGTTTTCAAACGAAAACACATTAGTGTGGACGTAGCCTATTACCACTACTTATTAGGATATAAGACTACAAGCAGAGAGCTCAAAGATAAAAACAACAACTTAAAATTGCATTTGTACAGGCTAACACAATTATCAGCTTCAGCTCCAAAATACCTTTTTTATATTTAACTTTCAGTTGCTGGTTACATTTAGGCAATATAACACATAATATAACAAAACAAGTTTGGACACAGCCGCTTTCTTTTCACAGACAGCTGTTGCACACTAACAGTGAATTAACATTGAAAATAGAGCGGTAAGGTAGCCTTATGAGGTGTCTTTATATTGCATGTTACCTTTCAGAATTTATTCCCTTGAAAATGTCAAAGAAAATAAACTGAAGACGGAGTGAGAGATTACTAAATATTGTGAAGCAAAGCTTCGACGGTTTGTATGAGTTGTACAGTGTCACAAATACTTGAAAAGGAATGCACCGAAATAAAGAGCCACTATAACCTAACTTTGCAGTTTATGTTCCTCGGTTAATTATGAATTACTTAAGTAACTCATACACACATACTCCACAAAAACAACAAAGTGCTCTATGCTTTTATGGTTCATAAAAGCTCAAGTGTTTATATAAATCCAGACTTTTAAGTGAGTCACAGTGGCTCCACTCCAACAGTGAGCAATAGGATTCTGCAACTTTGCTCAGTGTTAATCAAATAAATATTGTCACAATTAGTTTAATTTAGTCTTTTAGAGGCAAAAGATTAGTCTATTTTGCCTAAGCCAAGCAGCATTAGTAAATAATTAAAAATAGAGGGTGACAATGTTAATTTGAGCTTCTTTTTTTTTTTGCATTTCAGCAATTTCATGAACACACAAGTAAAAACACAACAGCAATAGGTCAGGTTGCAATCAGTTCAAGTTAATGAAGGTACCATTCACCCATTTTTTAACCAGTCATCCAACCAAGGGTCAATGGTGTGGTTTACCCTGGCCAAGACACTAGATCAGAGCTAAGAAAGAGGGAGACTCAGACACTCTCAAATCACATATTAGTCTAATGCATATATGTGAGAGGCTAGTGCTGCAGGAAACACGCAGGCAGGAGAGATGACGCAAACTCCACACATATAAACCTGAGCTGACCAATAGGTTCGAAGTGAGAACCTCCTTGCTGTAACAGTGTTACCCATAGCACCACCATGAGAACCTTTGAAAATATAATTATAATGATTCAGTAGCAGAAATATCTTCCAGCTTTAAGCTGAGATCGGCCTGCTGACATCTAGGGCACCAAACAGGCAGACATGGGCTGTCAGCACCATTGTGAGGGCAACAGCCTGCTAAGTCAATAGACCGACACTGACAATGCTAAGGCAGAAACTGCTCATTAGGGAGCCTTGTTAAGAACCCTGCTTAATAAGGGGAAATCTTGAATCGAAGAACACATGCTGTTCAACTGATTGGAGAGTCAGAAATATTGTGATACATGCAAAAAATTGTGACATGTAATGAAAGAAGCCTGAAAAAGAGCTGAACAACTTATTTTCCCATCTATTTATCATTATCACAAAGATCATGATACTTATTTTTTCCCATCTAAATATGTTTTATATAGCGTAGTGATTTGGGTTTTACGTTCTATCACTGTGTAAAAAAAAACCAAAACACTAAAGTTCTAGTGTATTTTAATACTAGAACTGCCAAGTTTACTCATCAGATGCTGAAATTTGGGGAGTAGGATAAAAGGAAAAAAAATAGACTATATGTGCATAGAACCACCAAGGGCGCTATTTTCACCCCATAGACTTAATGTAAAACCATTGCTGCAGCAGGCTGGGTTGTCTAGCATCATGATTGATTACACACATTTTGACTTGAAGCCTGCTGTAACATGAGCCTAGATGTGATAATTAATACATTAATACATAGGGGACTGTAGTTGGATAAAAGATGAATAATTACGTCTGGACAATGTGGCGAGTGAAAGGCTGTTTGATACAACAAACTTTGGTATCGATCTGATAGCAAGTAAAATCAGGGCCAGACAGCTTATGTAGGAGACAGCAGTGTGTCATGATTTATTGGATGATTCTTCATTAATTTGCAAGTTCTGCACAAATTTGTATAACCACTAAACTATTGTGATTTACTGTGATTACTGTAATTGTGATTGCTTTCTACATTATTTGGTTATACAAAAACCGCACACCTTTTAAAACCGGGTTTATTGAGACCTGGAATCTAAATATGCTTGTCTCTAAAGCACTTTGGGTCAACTTCTGGTGTTTAAATTTGGTGTAAGCTATAAATAAAATACATGTGACAGTCAACAAAAAGGTGCAGACATGTTTTATAGTGCATGTTTGAGATATATTTTTTTAATTTCCGAAAAAAATCACAAATCAGTGGGTTACATACTGAATTTAGAGGATGGAAACAAAGTTTCAGTCCTATCATTCTACTATCGATCCAATTCATCCAATCAATAATATCGATACCATTACCAGCGTTGGTACCAATACTATCAATATTTGGATCGACCCACCCATCCGTTGCTGGCTTCTCTGGGCAGTGAGGAAACTACAGCTAAACCAAAGAGAGAGTCCAGAGCGTGGAGAACATTCTAAGCAAATAAACAGTAAAATCAAGAACAGCCGAGTATAAGAGTTTCAGACCTGAGGAGCAAAGCTGAGGAGATGAAGCTGCAGACTGAGGTGGAGCAAATCATTGCTTTGCAAAAACTTACCTTTAATTAGAAAGAAACAGATGAAAGATAACAACTTAACCTCTTCAAGGAATCACTTTGCCATTACTGCTGTAGTTGCTGGACAGGTTCAAAGTGACACCCTTTGGTGCTTCTAGTGTTAGGTATATAATACTCTATAGTTCCACAACATAACGAAATGATATTACAAGATATAGAAGATAAGATATAACAAAGGTATATCTTGTATTACCATCTCAGATAGATAACATATGAGAGCAGATTATAAAGCCCCAAATTCACCTTTAAAAGCCAAAACTATGCCCTTGCCTATCACACACACACACGCAAACGTGATAAAGTGAAGCCGACAGTAATCAGATGCATCCAGAAAGGTTAAGGCTTTCCCATCTCAATGAGAAGTCTTTCACTGCCTAAACACATTACTCTGTGGATCAAATTCAATAATCTCACTCCCAAACGCATATGATTGAGTAATCCATATTAATAACACACACCATTATTATGAACCACACATTTATGTGTATTCATTATTCACAGCTTGATAGCAGATTTTGTTTCTTCATGTTCACATAATCAGAGTCAAAACTCTGTCATTAAGATAATAAAAGCTGGAGTGCTGCTGAAACACAATGAAAAAGGGAAAGACACTTTGTTAACATGCAGGATGCTAATATTTGACCTTGTATTAAAATGATTTATTATTCATGTGTATTCACTTGTTATACACCATTCAAGCAGTGTCCTTAATAAACAAAAAGACATGGTAGTCATGTAGCCAGTGCACATCAATACAGATTTAGTACCAGTCATATCAATATTTCATCATATTTTCATATATCGTTCATTATTTGCAGGAGTATTAAATGATACAATTAAAAAACTAAAATAAAACCACAACAAAAGACAACAGTTTTTATATTTAGTTACAGACATCAGTCAACAGAGACTGGCCACATACACATAATGATTCTACGTCTTCATCAAGGTTAATGCTTTTTTTCTTAAAAGTTGTACTTCTACTGCTGAAAACTAAAATATAATAAAGTTAAATGAGATCTCAGATTTGTTCTTGTTGAAAAAAGAGTAAATCGTTTATCAAATTTTTAAATAAAGCTGTTTATACACAATGCAAATGTGCTGATAAACGTGTTGGCGCCCCGTGTTTGAGGGTTAAGAGCATCATCCAGCCCTATTGTCTGGACGAAATATTGAAGGGTGACGTGGGGCCCTGAGGCTTTTGCAGCATGCTTACACGTCACACTTTTTGAAGGATAGAGTCCGAACAGTCTGAGTCCTGAACTGGACATCAGAATCAAGGCTAGGCAGAGGGGTTGGCTTGGTTTTTGTGTCGGTCTTTGTGATTCCAGGAAACAGGAGGAGATACGAGCTGAGGTCAGACTGAACGGAGAGGATTCGAATGCAGACATCAGGATGGATTCCGGAAGAAGACAGACATAAAAATCTTTTGTTATTGTCACAGTATATAAGCTGTACGGCCCAATGAGGATCATCCTTGGTGTGAGGCAGACTGTTGTGTTCACACCACAGTGCAGTAACTTGTAATTTCAACTGCTGAAGCAAAGTAAATATTTTTAAAGACAAATATTTCTCCTGAATTCCTATTAAAATATATTTTTTGTATCATTAATATATATAAGGTTGAAATTTAAGTATTTTTTTAATGTAATAACTTAGCAGCACAGTGGTACAAAGGATATTAAGGGTTCTTAATTTATAGGAGCTTCACATGCTTTAATAAAAATACTGTGTAATGCTGTGTAACAGAACTTCTATGGCACCTATAGTGGACACTTTAAAATAAAATTGAACTCAACAGATTACAGTGATTCTGTTGATGAAATTTGAAGATGAATTTATTTCTCAGCTTGTCTTACAAGCTTACCTCCAGACATTCACCACTAGTGCACTAGGAAAAAGAAGCATAAATAAGAGATACAGTATTATTTATCTATTGATTTTCTTATCTTACCGAGTTTTCAAACAGCTATGCATAACAACACATTTCAGCTAATTGGTAACGTGTTACTATTTGCTGCCAACCCTATTGAAACTATAAAGAAACTTTTTAGATAAGGCCAAGTAAAATATTAATTTCAGTCATACAAATTATTATAGGGCCAGTACTTTTCAAATATTTTACAATGGAAACTATTCAGGTCTGTTCAAAACTAGATTAGCCAATATGTTTTGATGTATTCTGACAACAATTCTCCCACCAGCCTTTGGTTTTATTTTGGTTTGTTTCTGTTTTGTTTGTTTTTTTAATTCAAGTGGTCTGAGAGAGACGTAGTCGGCTGCATGTCCTCTAGGTTTTATGTTCAGAAGTATCAGAAAAACGAGCCAGTTGCAGAAGACTAGCAGCAGTTATTCACACCTGATGTCTGGTGAGAAAGTTCACATAGGTGGTGAGTAACAGGTGGTGGTGCAGTTGCAGGAGTTTTACAAGGTAAAGTGGAGGTCTGCTATTTGTGAGGTAAAACTCAATAAAAGAAAATATTATGTTATTTTAATATAAACAATATTTGTTCATATAACCTTATGGTACAAGGTGTCATGGCTGTACTGTGTGGCAGACAGGATGTAGTTTCAGTAACTGAAAACTGCAAAAATTCTCCATGTCTACAGAAAACAAAACTGAAAACAACATGACGGGAACGCACAGCAAAGAGGGTGTATAAAGAAAACCAAAACCATGAACAACAATAATCAAAGAATATAATTCCAGAGTCTGAAACACAAATACTGAGTCACAGACCCAGTGCCATGGCACAAGGGCTGAGAACAGAGAGGAGAGAACTAACAGAGGAGCTCTGCCTCAGCCTGCATCCCCCCATTTAGATTTCTGCTTATTGAAGCTTGAAGTTTTTTGGCCAACGCTGAGTTAAAGGTAAGGTAAAGAGCTTGGAAAGAAAGGTGTCTAGTCTTCTTTTGTCCAGTCGTTTTTCTTTCCAAGGTCCACAGATTACGGTGACCTGATGACGGAGAACCTTCAAAGACCTCTGTTAAGGGTTTTTACAAGTGAGACCAAAAGTGGAAATGCATTCGAATAAAACATGAAATTCAGGCATGTAATTTTTATTTGTGAATTACACAAATTGTTATGAGGCAGTTTTTAGTTGTTGTCATGAATACATTTAGCAACTACTGCAATAGATAATATATCTATTGCAGTAGAATTAATAAATCCAAAGCCCTCGATTGCCTGTCTTTGACTGAAAATGAAACTCAGTATGACCAAAGAAGATGTGCTGCTCTGAAATTGACATGTAGCT
>VUQR01036922.1:0-15092 GCA_015108515.1 Hemichromis elongatus
GTTATTGCAAAGTCAGTTAAAAATATAATATAATATAATATAATATAATATAATATAATATAATATAATATAATATAAAGAAAGGGGTTTAAGAACAGCAAACTTTTTTTTTCTGGGATTGTTTAAGCTATTTATAAGCATCCTGTGGGCCTAACCAGCCAGTGTGAGAGAGACTGAGGAGATATCAAATGGCAATTTAAAATTTAAAAAACAATGTGCCAAAAAGTGTAATTCCTGGACTGACCACTGGAGTCTGGCTCCAAAAAATGAGTCAGTTGCCTCCCATGTTTAGATGCCCACATTTATAGCAATTAAATTAAACAATTAAAAGTCTAACACGGACTATTATTTTTGTCTCTATGGAGAGTTTCCCACTTCACAACAGCTGTACAGTGGGTTTCATTTAAATACCAAAAGGATATATACGGTGGCCCTGAGAGGCCAAACGAAAAAGGTAACAGAAATAGGAAAAAACTGATTTCCAAAAGCACAAGGGAAGTATTTCTGGGGAGACAATAAGCCGACGGACTAGTTGCAGAAACCAAAATATGCTAAGAATTGCGCTGGGTGACGCTTAAAAGAAGTCGAGGATCTATCTTTTTTGAGAGGAAAGAAAAGATGAGAGGTAAGTGTATTAGCCTAAAAATCCATCATCATTATTATATGAATCATGAGATTAAAACACACTTACCTAGCACGTTTTGGTTCCTGCAGCTGGTCTGCTTTTGGAAATCTGTTTTTTCCGATTTCTGTTTTGTTTTGTGTGCTTTTGCAGCGTTTTTCTTATTGCTGGAGTTTTCTTAAGTTGCAGCCCGTTTGGCTTCTCAGGGCCACCGTAGATATAGCTTGTTGCTTACTTCCAAGAATTCGGGTTCATTGGAGTTTTTTTCTTTTAAGAGTATTTTAATATAATTTAATGACAAAGATCTGTCTTAATGTGTGATACACAGCATCTAAGTAGTTTTTGCTTCAGTCTTATTCAGCAAAACTCTAGCATTTAATCAGTCTTTTACCTAAAACTTGTTAGGATCTTTCCATTGCACTAGAGAGTTTTTATCATTATCGGCTGCTAACCAAGCATGCTGGCATTAGCTGACAGTGTAGCACTCTGCCCTGTCATCCACATATGCTTATCTCTGGCTACAAAAAAGCCAGCGTGGCGGGAAACAGTAATATTAGGAATATTGTGGTCCACAAGCCTGTGGTGTTTACATCCATCATTTATATACACCCTTTGAGATGAACCCCTCTGCAATCCATCTCAGGTCCTGATGTTAACTGGGTTGCTTCCCTTTAGCAGGCTCATGTTAAGGTGAAAGGTCAATGAGAGCTGAAAGGCACTGTGGCTACTTTAAATTATGCATGCAGGAGAGAGTGTGCATGCTCAAAAAGGTTAGATTTATTCATATGTCAAATATTAAACACAGTTGGTGCAGCTAAAAGAAGAGGCTGTTGTTCTTAGGGAGGATTATTCTCAGTCTTGCCCGTGGCAAAAAGGGACTGATGCTATCATCATGGGAAAGAAAAAGCGAACCGTGTCACTGCTTTTCTTCATCTGTTCTTTTATGTAATATGTATCCTGGGAAAGACTGTGCCTAGTGTAAAGATTACTTTTAGGTAATGTCATTTATTGTTCTATTACATAAAATAATTGTTTACTAAAGAAAAGGAAGCTTCAGTAGCTCAGCTAACTAGTTGTCTTTAGCTCTTTGTTTCTTCTCTCTCTGCATATTTCTTTCACCTTCCCATTTCTCTCCCTGGCAGTGTGAATGGAAAACAGTCCTTCTGTACTCTGGAGTGCTCTCTGAGAGCAGACCTGTTGTGTTGGCCCCGATCGATCTGTCCCTCTGTTTTTCCCCTCCTCTGACTGCTTCCTTCACCTTTTCATCCCTCTTTCATACTTTCTTCTCTCGCCATTTTCCCCCGCGGGTTCATCAATGAGAAAGGTAACAGCACTTCTCTGCTGTGTAACTTCATCGCTTTTCCTCTCTCCATTTTTCAATTGCAGCATGTAAATCACACTGGCAGATGTTGGAGCGGGGTATGCCTTCATGCATTATGAAGGTAGACTATTTCATTCTTAAACAGTTACCCAGCAAAATCAAATCAGGAGCGTTTTATAATTATCTTTTCGTGTCAGAGTAACTTCCTCTAACTTGTTTAAATGCTAAATTTAAGCCATGAAATGTCGCTTATCTGACCTTCGAAGAGTTTTGTTCCTATTATTTGCAGGCTTATGTTTACGCACAGCCTTCTAAAGGTCCCACCACAGCAGTTCAGTCGGGTTGAGGTCTGGGCCATCACATCTTTTCTTTCTCAGACATTCTGTTATAGATTTATTGCTGTGCTGCGTGACCCAGTTTCAACCAAGCTTTGTCTGTCAGACAGACAGCCTCACATCTGACTCTAGAATACTTTGGTATACAGAGGAGTTTACGGTCAACTCAGTAACTGGAAGATGCCTATGGCAGCATTAGAAGCTCAAATCGTCACCCCTCCGTCTTGACAGCTGGTTTGAAGTGTTTGTGCTGATATGCTGTGTTTGGGTTTTGCCAAAGCTAAGTGCTGTGCCTCATAGCCAAACAACTCTACTTCAGTCTTGTGATTCGTTCAGGTGCAACTTTGCAACCTTAAGTTGTGCTGCCGTGCTCTTTTTAGAGAGAATAGACTTGCTCCTGGCCACGCTTCCAAACTGGCCATACATGTTCAGTCTTTTTCTATTTGTACTATTATGACCTTTAATATTTAACGTGCTAACTGAAGCCTGTAGAGCAGGGATGTGGGCCATATACAGACTACTTTGATCTTAACTAGGCCAGGCCAATGAAAATACATGATAAATGTGTAAAATCACAGAAAGAGTTTGTTTTCCAGACTGTCCTGTAATTATAAAATGTTCAGTTTTTGTTAATTTAAGGAAAATGTTGTTTTTCTGTTATCCCAGTGTAAAACAAAAACATACATCTGTAAACTTTCTGGCATTTGATTGTTTATCTACTACTTAATTACTCTGGTGTTGTATGAATAAGTGGGATTATGGTTATGGTTATGTTTGACTCTTCTGCTGTAGAATCAGAGATGGTATTTTTTTAACTTGCTCTGAGCATTGCACGGTCTGACCTTGGGGTGATTTTGCAACAGCAACAAGTAAAGTGACAGTAATTATATTTGCTAAAATGTACACAAAAACCTTAAAACGTTTATGTCTTGTGAAAAACCATCATTGAGTCTTTAAGTTAACACAGTTTTTTCTTTGTGTAGTGATGAGGGGCTGATATATTTTTTATCTCATTATGTGGAGATGAAAAGGTCATTGCACCCTTTACGTTCATATATTTACGGCTCTTTCTACAAAGTTCTTCTTCTGCAGACTTTTAAGTGCTATGATTGGATCTGTCTTGTCTGAATGTTCCTTTGATGTCGTGATTAACTTATCCTCTTGGATTTATGTGTCCACAGGCTTTTAATCAAATTTCCCAACGCAGCTTTTTGGACTGATAATGAAAGCAAGTCATTTTGTCAGTCTAGGCTTATTGCAGCCTGTGAGAAGGACTGAAACAAAGATATTTGCTTTCACACACATGAAACCATAACTCCAACATTTGCTATATGCAGGTTACTTATTTGGAGTTGCTGCTTACTTTCTTCCTGTTAAAAGGGAGTTTTGCCTTCTCACTCTCAGCAAGTGCTTGTTCATAAGGGTTCATATTATTGTAGGGTCTTTACCTACAATTGAAACACCTTGAGATCACTGTTGTTGTGATTCGACACCATATAAATCAAATTGAAGTGAATTATCAAACAGCCTGAGCTGATAATATCAGTCTGGTAATGAATTAGTTAACCTCTACTTCGGGGGTGGGGAACTCCAGGGTCGGTGTCCTGCAGGTTTTGGGTGTGACCTTGATGCAACACAGCTGATTTAAATGGTGCTCTACTTGAATCGCTAATCAAGATGGTGGGAGTTAAGAGGTAAACGGACTGGTTGTTTTAGGGCTTTTCTTCTATACGTGTAGAGCGCATTATCTGACACGCTGGCCATTTCAAACATGAGCGTCCACATTTGTAATGAGGAATAGCATAATAGAAACCCTGGAAATTCAACAAGATATAGAAAGTGTGTGCGTTGCCTGAATCTTTGCTTTCCTTTGCTTTGAAGCAAGCTGTCTGTGGCCTCCTGCTTCATTTCCTGACATCATAAAAGGGCATGGCCACCCCCATGTCATTAAATAAGGACAGAAGCTTTGTAAAAGACATCATATAAGGACAGAGAGGGTAAGAGTGGGAGCCCTGCCAACATCATCCACTGCCTGCCAGATGTACACACAGTAAATCAGCCAACACCCACACACACACACCCACACACACACACACGCACACAAAGACGCAGTTCTGCATCATGAATGTATACACATGCGGTGAGAGGCAGCTTTGCTTCCAAAACAAATTTACATATATTATAGTGATTTGTGAACAAGAGCAAAACACCGGCTCCTCAATATATAATATTTAGCGATAATAATTTACAATGTAGATACTTCTGGATGTGTGTGTGTGTGCGTCTTTCAGCACTGCAGGAGCTGTTTGATCCCCATTGACCCTATCTGTTTCTTCCCTCCTTGTCAACACTTCCTGGGTGAGATTTCTTGAGTAGGTAGCTCATGTGTGCACGCGCACACACACACCATCTGCTCTCAGTTCACACACAAACACACACATGCTCAACAAGCACACACTTGTAAATGCACTTGTAAATGCAAGCATGTGGATGTTAAAAACGCACATATAACCATAAACAAAATATTGACATTTTATTTTGCATTTTTACGTTTCCTCGTTTCCCCGTATGATTCAAATGCTTACCACCATAAATAAAGCCAAGCACTGAGCCGACATGTTGGCCAGCGATGTGTTAAACTCTGGCTGCAGCTGTCAAACACTGTATTTTCAATGTTCATAACACATGCAGTGATACTCAAAAGTGGGCTGATAGATCAAATGTGCAGCACTGCAGGAACTCAGTGTTCTGCCAGAGAGCAGGTCCAGCCAGTGATGGCGTAACGGCGGGAACTGGAGGTAACTTTGGTGTTAGCTCCACATCTGTTGCTGTTTCCATCTAAATAACCAATGCTTAGATGGAAACAGGTCATAGTGCCCAAACAAAGAGCTGGATGGAGCCGCATGACTTAGGATTGCTAATAAGATATATTTTGATTATTTGAGTTGTCTTTCTCCATCAAACTGTTTAATTAAAATTCATTATATATATTAGATTCCTTCCTACTCTTAAGCTCTATTAGGTTACTACCCCAAAAATCTTCTGTTACTGCTGTTTCACAATAAAAGGATTCAACAGGGTTTTTAATGTGAAGCACTCACAAGAATTTTTATAAAATTTTAATTCAACCAAGCTGACTTTTACTGAATTGTGACTGTAAAGTTATTTTTATTAATACTTTTTAGGTGAAACACATCTGTTTTTATGCCTCCATGTCACATATCCATAGAGTGCATATTAAAGATAGACATAACCACCATATTTATAAACCACAGGTTGCCATCTTGGTGTTTTAAAATCACAAGTGCTCTCTTCCTCCCCCTTACAGTGTCCAGGTACTTCCTCAAAAGCGGCCTACTGTAGGGACTAAACCTTTCAAAACAAAGTTCTTTGATACAACTGTTCTGTCGTTGACAGTGCGATAAAGGTGGGCCTACCGTAAAGCATAGCCTGCTTTGTCATCCTTTTTGAGTCCCATATTCCCATTATACTCATGTTTTGTTTAGTCGGACTTGAAACTAGAAAAGAAAGTGTTAAGTGACTGAGAGTCATTTTTCTATTGATTCCAAAGTATTTTTGAATCCAGGGGATCTGCTACCTATTGGCTATTAAAAAGAATCCATTTCTACACTGACTTACGTTTTTAGAGCCAGAGGATACCTCCATCTTTTATTTACAGCCTGTGTATAGACTACAAACCAGGTTAAAGGAACTGGCTTCTTAAGTATATCTCTGATAGGGGCTGCCTGAGGTCCTAACATTAGTCCAGAGAGTCAGTGGCAGGTGCACCTACCCCCGGAAGTCTTCTATCTGAATTTAAATGAGCTGGAGTGCATTTTAAAACACTGAAAATAGATGCTGGCATATTTTGACATCATTGCTCTTGCTTTCACACGGAGGTTATAACATTCACTGAATTGTGCTAATGCTCCAGATGCACTCTTTTAGTGTGACAAAATCAATTCCATCAACAATTTTACCAAGTCTAAACCACTTAAGTAAAGCAATCACCTAAATAGTTGGGCATTTACTACTGTACCTTTTCATTAGTGTTATTATATGTGTGCTGTAAACACACTAACACACACACACACACAAACACACACACAAAGCCACACTAAATCACTTTACAATTTTGCTGCCTGCCGCAGCAGAACTCTGGGAAAATACTGATTTCATGATGTTGCTGCAACCCCTCATCCTGCAGCCCAACTCCTTTCTATCCTTTTATACACACACACACACACACACTCAACCAGGGAGCTCTGGGTTGCATGGAGGCGGTTGCTAGGAAACAAGCATCCTCTAGCTCCTCCTACACATGGAGAAGTGTGGAAGTGTGCTGTACACACACACCCAAAAACACAACGATTCAGACTGACATGCACACACACACACACACACACACACACACACACACACACACACACACACACAGTAAAAACCATGACATAATGAGAGCGGTGACAGTGACAGTGTGACATCCTTATTTCCACATGAACTGTCTAATACAGCATCTGCTTCTTCCGCAGAGGATCCGAGGGAACAAACGAGACACACACTCTTCTATTCAGAAATTCAGCTGACACCTGAATCCGGATCAGTTGAGCTCAGCTCTTCAGTTCATTACCACGTTTTTACACTCATTAATTACCGTATTGGCTATAGACTTTCTCTCCTTGACTTCAACCCGTACTTGAGGCTGGTAGTGAGCACACTGCCTGTGCATTTAAATAACTTCCTAACAGCCCAATCCTCATTTTCCAGGGAGACCCGTGCAAATCAAAGCAAAGCAACGCAAAAGGGAGCGCTAAGTCATTAAAACAGAAGGCGGTGCAATTATAATCATAGACAGGCAAGCAAAACACAAACACATTAACTCATAGAAATGACACACCAGGGATAAACAGCAGCGTTCGTGCTACAAATGAGTGATTCTAATTTAAGTTTTTGTTGTGTGTTATTTCAGTCAAACACTGCTAAATCAAACAGGCCATAACTGTGGGTGTAATAAAAAAAGAAATCGCCAAACAAAGCAGTGAAAATTTTAATCGGCTTTGTAATATGAAACAGTAGTTATAGAAACACTACAAAATTAAAAGTCATTTGTAGTGAATAGGCACTCAACCCCAGTTGTTTTGCATGATTTGGCTGGTTGTTGCCAGATGAAATCAGTTGCAAAGACACAAGAAACCTCCTTGTGATCACTTTGGTTGACAGCAGGTTGTCTTGATTACTCATAGTTTCCATGGAAGATGCCAATTTGTCTCCAAACACTTACCTACTCCTGGTAGAGCGAGGGGAAAAGAGCAACACAAATGGAAACTAAGTGTTCACTTTGAGAGTAAAAGTTTTGCCTTACTGCCACCGACACATTTCAAAAGCGAAACTTTTACGTTTTCTGTTACGTGTTACCTGTTACCAACCGAAGCAGTAACATAGACCTCAACTTCACCCAGCAGCCCCCAGCCAATAACTGTGGCACCACTGCTAATTTGAAACTCAAACATTTAAAAAATGTTTTTTCAATAGGCTCTCACCATACTTCTCCAGAAGAGTTAAAGAGGGACAAGAGAGCCACTTTAACCAGTTTGAAATAAACCACAATTATTTTTCATTTATTCTTTTGGACTCAGTGTTACATATTAGTAGATTTAAGATTAATTTAATGTCACTTGGATTCTATATAACACTTTGTCCTATAAGACTGATCTTCAAAAAAAAAAAAAAGCAAATAAAATATTAAAACTTGCATGAGCTTTTGAATTTGATTCAGTTTTATTGAACTGAATGAATTCACCCCAAGGTGCTAGATTGTGACAAGGGTGTCAAACATAAGGCTCTGGGTTCAGAATTGGCCCGGCAAAGGCCTACATAGGTCCTACAGGACCGCTCTGGAAAATGTGAAGGAGGACATCAATTCAGACTTTTAACTGATTTTCCTGAAGTTTTACAGCTTTTCCTATTGATAGAGATCTCTTTAAGGGCCACTGATAATACACCAAAGGAATTAAGTGATAAAATAACAATTAGGTGACAGAAAAACTGTTTCTCACCATCACCTATAAAAATATCTGTTTTTCAGTCGTCGTTTTTCAGCGGTGAAAACAAAAACAAAGGCCAAAATCTTTTTTATAATTACAGGAAGTCTAATTACAGAGCCTTTTCTTGCCCAAAAAGTCATCCTTGCAGATTTCCAAAAGAGATGATGTGCACTTATACAATGTTTTAGTATTTTAAAACCTGTAGGAGACCATTTGGTTTGACCCGTCAGGTAAATTAAATGACCTATGGCTAAGTCCATTTGCAGCAGATGTCATTATTAAATAAGAATGAACAAAGTAAAACAGCTTAAAATGACCATTTGCATCTATGATCATGCTCACTTGCCACCCAGTTGACCCCCTCACCATCACTGTCAGTCAGGGTGTTGCCATGGGGCAGTTTTATTGATTGACAGCAGGAATATGAGAAAGTGACAGTCAATAACTGCACGCTCTCAGCCCAGACGACCACACACGATGGATGCATCGTAACGTGTAATCAGAAGAATGGAAACAAGCCTGTGTTGGTGTTCGGCATGTAAATACACGACCTCATCGTGAAGACCCGTGCAAGCTAAGGATGCACATAGCAGGTACACACACACACACACACACAATGATGAGCATTGTTCACAGTGTGCCAGAGGAAGTCAGAGGTGCAGCCAGCTGAATTCATTTACTATAAATACACACATCATAGCCTCGCTAACTCTCCAGTCACACACACACACACGCTGAGAAGAGCAGAAACACCCACAGAAGCATCTCTGTGCACTTCCTTGCACACAAGTGATCCTGACACATCTGCTTCTGAGGCCTTGAACAGGGCAGGCAGGATGAGAGTGGAAGAGAAAGCACAGGATGGAGGAACAGAAAGGGCATGTGTGCTGTTTTTGTGTGTGGCTGTGATACACTGGCTCCCAGATGAAGCCAGCAGCCCAGCCAATCTTTCTGATTCTATTACCTGATCAATTACTGCTGCTTCCTCTCTCATCTTCTCCTCCAGATCTGCCTTCTTTTCTCTCTGGTTTGCATCGTCTTCCCATCATCTGTACTTCCTTTCCTTCCGTCTTACTTCCTCTCTTCTGCTTAAATCCTCCTGCTGTACACATTCTTCTGGCTTATCTCCTCTTCTATTGTATTTTTTTGTCGATATACTGCAAAAAGTACATACTTTTCACCGATTCTGAGGAGGACCACTGATATTGAACTGGGCCTTATCTCCTAGCATCAGTGGCTAACTGAACTAATGCTACAAAGACTGAACAAAACGCTGCAGATATCACGAGCAGGCTCTTAGTGGATGATCCATGGAGAACAGTGTTGTCATCATTAGAGCCCTTTCTGGTAAATGATAAGTCTGATTCTTACATAAAGCTCTTTATACAACGTGCCTCATTCACCCATTTGTGTTACTTAACCCAGCTGTAATATTTAACACTATTCAGTGGGCTGAAATATATTATTTGAATGTCTAATATAGTCTATAGGTAATCAGTTAGCTAAAGCAACAGCTATGATGACCAATGACACTTTAACATTAAGTAATTCTAAAGAACTGACATGAGTCACAACTGAGTCACTGCCTTCACCACTCTATGAGCTACCT
Organism: Hemichromis elongatus; assembly: GCA_015108515.1. Taxonomy (NCBI): domain Eukaryota; kingdom Metazoa; phylum Chordata; class Actinopteri; order Cichliformes; family Cichlidae; genus Hemichromis; species Hemichromis elongatus. Next base: position 9,932 of record VUQR01036922.1, read on the forward strand.
GGTTATGCTTTGCCACTCTGGAAGGACTGTGATCAGTGGGCTCTGTCTATGTGCTGCTTTCTCCTCTACATTTCTTTTGCTGCTCATTCCAGGACAAAGTTCTCTTTTTCGTGGTATCGATGCTATCGATATTTGGATACCCCTGAAACACTCTGTAGTGCTACAGAGGACTCATAATGCAACACTCTGTGTCAAAGACTTTAACAGGTACTTTCCATTTAACATAAGCATTTTGATGTTGCGAGTTAATGTTGGGGTTAACATGCTACTTTAATCTTGCACTACGTATATTATTCAGTTATCTGTAACTATTATCCGCATGATGGGCTGACAGAAGGAGCATCCCCAAATGTCACCTTCCCTTGTGTTCTTGCGCTACACCCAGCTGACTTAAGTTTGTCTGACAGAAGGAGAAAAGCAATACAGCAGCCCATAACTTTGAGTAGAACTATGAATCACTTTGAGTTTCATTGAAAACATGGGCAGGAACATGTGCCCAGGCAAGAAACAGCTGCTGCTAACTAACACAGAAATCATCTTTATTTTTAACAGGTATCGGAAGTAGTGATGAAGTCCTGATTCAATCCAACAAACATCCAACAGTGCAGCATCCTGAAGCACCAGCTGACTTTAGTCAGTGAGCAGATGGTTTTTGCCAGCTTGCCACACTTTTTGAAATTCTTCATTCCGTGTTTAGAGATGACTCAAACCCAATTCTGTTGCAAATTCAAGTTTTTGTTGACTGTTAAGTAACGCACGGGGGGGCATATGTTCAATTTGATTAGTCAAACAAACAAAAACAAAAACACATTTTTAAAAACATATAGATGTTAATTACATTTTTTACACTCATGTATACCTAGTAGTACCTAGAAAGATAATGTATAACTAGCAGTATACTAGTAGTAGAACTCACTTGTCATTACATTCATGTTAAGTTACTTTTGTTAGCTTGAGCAACAGCCTGGAGGTTTACTGTGTCACCACAGTGTAATATAGAGTTGGAAAAGAACTTCTTATATTTCATTGTTTTTCTGTGTGTGTGTGTGTGTAGGCACAACATTTGGATGATACATACTGATTACCTCTAAGCCACAGATTTATATTTGCTCAGCTGCGCGTACACACACACGCACACACACACACATAGACAGCCATATATGTGACATCAGAAGCAGGTAAACAGGAAGCTGGCTGATTGAATTAGAGTGGAAAGACTTTCTAGACCATCTGAGAGCAAAGGACAGCGATGGATAAGGAGGAAAGGCAAAAAAGAGATGGTGGGACAGGAAGCACTGACACAGAAAGTGATTATGAGGCCATCAGATCCATTACTGCTGTGTTGTTAAACAATAATACAAGTTTTCACCTACATTAGTCTTAATGTATGGTGACAGCTTGACATATGAAAGCTTTCATCATTATGTACTAGCATCTATTGCCATTTGTGAATGCCATTTATCTACACCGTTTAGCTGGGGGTTACATGGAAAACTGTATCTGCCAATAAACCTGACTGTAATGAGAATAAAAGTAAAAGTGGCTTTACACCACCTGACTGTAATACCCAGCACTTACAGAAATTAAAAGGGTGAAGAAGTTTTGCCGAAAGTAAAAAAATGAAAGTGCTAAAATGTAAGGAAACAGTCGCTTACTGTAAGTTATGTAAGTGTACTGTAATATGAACACACATTTTTCACGATCATATTACATGTTTGTACCCTTCTAAGAGTAAGACAAAAAGAAAAAAGACTTCACCAACAAAACACTAACTATGTTTTTAGCTTACCAGTTAGCTAGCTAATGCTGCTAGCTAACTGGTTAGCTCTACCAGTTACTTCGTAGCTCTCATTTGGCCAGAAATAACTCACATTTCTCTGCCTGTCTCTAAAATCAACAACTCATTGTTAAATTAATTACCATAGCAAAAATAAACCCAGCCACATTTTACTGTGCAATTATAAAAAGCAGCAGTGGAAGGTACAAAGTTAGCATTGCCACAACAGACACATTAATGAGGAATATGCAGCTTGAAATACACTGTAATTATCTCTGCTGAATGTGTATAATTTAGCCTTTTATTTAGAAATGCGTTTTCATGTCTTTTGCTCATGCAAAATTGTTATAAGTGAGCTCGATATGATTAGAAGATGAGATGACTAGAAAGCACGTGATGGTGTGTTGTACTGTACACTGCAGGCTTTTCCCGGGACACTGGGTTTGTTTCCATTATTACCCGCTATTTATACACCGAGTGAAATTCTAACCCCGGCTTTGACCACTCACTCGCAGACACACATAGCTTACCATAGGAGGCTGTTTCCATGGATACAAGAGTGAAGTCCTGCTGAAATCGGACGGGGAGCAGCACTCATATAATCTAACCAACATTGTCTTCTGTGGGCCATCCCCGCTGGAACTTAACCAACACCAATCTAAGAGGGAACGTCTTCTATCTTAGACACACAATGAAGGAGTGGGATGGAAATAAACAATCTGGTATCTTGCTGACCTTCATGTGTTATTCCTAAAGGGGTGTTGAGTTTGCCATAAACTCTTTAATTATGTTCAGCGTGAAGGAGAAAAATTTGTACAGCAAATTGTGCCAAAACATGGACACCAAATATCCATATCTTCTTAAACAAATGAAAATTCTGGGAATACTGCAAACAAGAAAGCTCCTCTCGTGCACATCACAGCACAACAGAGGTAGGTCGCACCAAGCGATTGATTATGGTCATCACCAATGATAACCCAGGCTAATGGTCACTTATATGCAGAAAAACAAAATTTGTCATTTTTCATTTGGAACCCATGCACTGGGATTTACTCTCCAATGTATTTCTAACTGGAAAACAACAAATCCCTTAGCTTGAAACAGCAGAAGGGTTTGCAACTGTGTTTATGTCCACATTACAGAAATAATCAGTCAGATGAGACGTCTCCGTGTCACGCGCTGCGAAAACGTGCTCCACACAGACGAGGAAATGAAAGACATGTTTTTTTAATCATTTCTATTAGCAGAACTGAGCATCGAGCACTCCTAAACTGCTCAAGGCTCCGTCTGTTTATGACTGCCGTTCCAGCGCTTCTTGTCTCTAAACGCTTTTGCTTGCGATGTGTTTTAACAGAACAAAGTGGACGTTCATCAGCAGCAGGCCAAGAAAAGTTTGCTGGGACTCAGCTGCTTCCAAAAACTGCAGCAAAAAAAGACCATCTATGTGTTTTATGTTTTGATTATGCTTGCTCATTGGACCTTGATTCAAAATACTTCAAGTGCCACAGTCTGAGGACACTGGTGCTCTATGGTTACCTAGCAACAGCTTTTTCACCTGCTATCAAGGTTATCTGATGATGGTTAGCAAGTTTACACACACACACATGTGTACTCTTCAGTATGTCATGCACATTCTTTAAAATCAAGTAAACTCCTCACTTGGTCTGCTTCTTATTAGCTTGATTTTTAGCACCACATTTTTTCCCATGTGTCACTGTCATGGCCTAATATGATGTTTATTTTCCTTTTTTGGTTTCTCTTTTTTTTTTAGTTTTAAAGGTCATGTTAGATGGTTTGACTAATTTGGAGCAATGATGTTTTGGTTGAATCAAGAAAGGCCCAGATGTCATTAAAATGGAACATTGTCATTCTCTGTAGGGTTGGGTTCAAGTTTCCACTTTTAGTTCAACAAACTGGTGATTGCTGGTGTATCTGCAGAGGTGTGTGCGCAGCTCTTTGTGCAAAAGAATGCAATAACTCCACAAAAAAAACTTCTAGGCATGGTGAAACACTGCTGAGTTCACTCATATAAGAGAAGACCAAAATCATGTGGTGACATATTCCGATGGCTTATGGTTAGAGTTAGGGTTAGGTTTGGGGTTGTCACCAGTGATGACTTTAACCTTAGCGGGCTAATCCAGCAAGTTAAATTCCTGAGAGTAAAGTGTCTTTTGTTAGAGTGCCGTGGGGAGCAATAACCTGGCATATTATAGAAGAATTACCATAACTATGGAAAAAAACCCAGAACTGGAGCAAACCTGAGCTTAGACCATGCAAACTACATAAAGCTTGTGTAAATCAAGCCAGTGTAAGGTAGTTAAAAACACATTTAATCCCTGAGATGTCTGAATATGAGAAATAGAAATGCAATTTCCACAGCATGTATTTATTTCATTAATTTATCATAGAAACGTTGTTAAAAAAAACAGACACTCCTATAGTAGATAGTGAGAAATAAACATGTAATTTTCTGTCATTAAACTTTCATTACTTCATTCCTGTAGTGGCTGTGAAGGAGCAGGACAAGCTGTAAAATGTATGAAACAGCTAAAAAATCCAAACTGTACCACTATTTCGTGCTACTTCACATTTTCCAAAGCTGTAAAGTGGTCTGGATCGAACTCTTTGCAGGGCCGATTCTGGGCCACTGGCCTTATATAGCTGAGCTTTACTTATCAACTGATCTCCAAATATGATGACTAACTTAAACTAATAATTTGGTCAACAAAAGAACAACAAAAGCTGGAGGACGACCTGTGAAAATCTCAGCAGGGGTGATTAACACCTCGGGACTTGCACCAGAAAATAAAAAAGACAGTAATTCTAGTTCTTGGTGTTGGGTTGAGGGAAGGTACGCAAATTTGCGCAGGTTTAGTAAATCTAGCGAAAGTGAGAGCGAGCAACAGGAAGAGAAGCTGACAGGGATGGCATTGTCATTGGAGACGATCCCTTGATCATAGCTTGTGGGGAACTCAAAAACTATTGAAGATGTACAAAGTTGCTGACATAACAAGCAAACTGCTGATCACCTCCCTAGTTGTGTACCATTAATTTTGTGACTTACATACTGCTTTCCTACTCTGAAAGTGCTTTTTTACTACAAACCACATTCAAATTCATACAAAAATTAGGTTTGGCTGTTTAGCTGTTACCTTTTTTAGCACTTTCTCCCTACACAACACACTCTCGCATTCTGAAGAATGTATCAGGGACAGTTTGGAGTTCGATGGCTTTCTCAGGGTCAGTTCAACCTGTGGGGTGGAGGAGTTGAGGTTCAGCGAGTAAGAAGAGCAGTACTCCCGCTATCTCCTGATACACAAACAAACCGCATAGGGAGTCCAGCTTTATATGAACTCACATTACCGTTTTGTTGGAAGTTGATTA
>VUQR01036923.1:0-10633 GCA_015108515.1 Hemichromis elongatus
TTGATGCTGACCTGCTCCTGGGAGGGAGGGGCCCCGAAAGCCTTGGTGTGGTGGGAGGGCCCCGAAGGTCAGAGCAAAGGTGGAGAACAAACCTCCAACATCCTGATGCTCCTCTATGGCACAGCTCGCGGTGGGAAACCTTACACCTGCCACGCTAAACACCCACTTCTGGTGGAAACCAAGACCTGCAGACTCACACTGGGTCAGTGCACAGTCCCACTGTACAACAAATAGAAGATATAACTTGTTAAATAAATAATCTGAGCATTGTCACACGTAGAGGCACCGGTGCTGCAGACGCAGCGCAGAGTCGTGTCTGTGTACGAGGGGAGCGACGTCCAGCTTACCTGCAATCTGAGAGCCAACTACCTTCCTGTCAATGAAATCACCTGGTTTAATAATCAGGGCGTCGATGTCGGAGACACCTCAAAGTACAGGCTCCAGAGAACGTCTGCATGGGCCAATCTGACTGTGAGAGACACGGATGAAACTCAAGACAGCGGCGAGTACAGATGCTCCACTTCCAACGCAGTGGGAGGAACTGAAATCAATGTCACTTTAGTCATCAAGAGTAAGGACCCATTTTATTTTTCTGATCTCTTTCTTTTGGCTTCTTGAATAATTTTCTTGTTGAGAATTGGATTACATGGGATTGGATTGGATTATGTCTATACAGCATATGAATCTCAGTCAGATTAGAATAAAGACCTGAAGTGAGGAGGAAGTGTGTCAGCTTCTTATCCTGTTTTTTCCCAGTTTAAAAACCTCAAAAATCAAAATTCAATACACCAATAAACAACATGGAAAACAAATTCTTTCACTTTTGTGCAGTTCAGACACATGAGATACAACATGTTAATCAATGCTTTCCTCTAGCTTTGTTCTGAAATTAGCCAAGGGGTTAATATCTCGATTATAAAAGTATTAGTAATATAATATTACATAAAAGTAATTAGTAGTCTGGGAATTGACTACACATTATTTATTGGAAATACAGACATTAATTGATTAGATATACAAACAGGACTGACATACAGATGTCATATTAAAGTCATATATATATTTATATTTGTTTTATGTGTGTATAAGAGCACCCCATGCCACCCAATGCAACCCTGGTCAGAGTGATGTACAACAGCCAACAGCGTAATGAGGTGGAGTTGGAGTGGGTGGTTGAGAACGAGGAAGCAGGAGGTTGGACAGGTTTCTTCCTGGAGCACCGATGGTTGTCTGAGCGACCACGAAGGAAAGGAAGTGGGAATGATTCAAGTGAGCGGATGGAGAAGAAAGTTGATCCCATAGTCTGGTACCGTAACATCCTCCAGGATCCAGCTGTCAGGATTCACACAGTGGGGAGGCTGACGCCAACGGTTACCTACCAGTTTCGCATCATACCGGTGAACCACCGCACTGTGGGACACCCTTCTGCTGCAAAGACTCCAGGTACAGGAAATGTGAGACGTATGAGACTTCTGACAAAGGGCTGAGCGTTTTTAGCTTGTTGGGCTTAAATAAATTAGAACATCTTAACAAGCTGACAATAAAAAAAAGGCAAAATCATAAAACTTAATAATAACTTTACTGTTCTGAGAGATTTGTGTTCAATTTCAAATTTCTCCATTAACACGACATAAAACATCATCAGATTTGAGCTCTAAAAGTAGATAAAGACCCCAATTTAAACAAATGATGCAAACATATTAATAATCAGTTCTTTGCTGAGGGAGATGATCCCATCCAACTGTATTTGACAAAGGTATGTGAAACCCTGCTTTCTGAACGGACCCACCATTATGCACAAGTAACTGCAGCTTACATCAGTCTCGCACACGAGAAGTTGGCTTAAAGTTGGTGCTTTGACTCCACCCATTCAAAAAAAATTTGCATCAAATCAAATTGTGATGGAACAGGATCCTCGTATTGCTGCAGCACCCATCGTTCCCCTGACTGGCCAGAACGAAGTGATCTCTTTTCTCCAAACATGCAAAATTTAATTAAAATACAACTAAACCAAGGATCTAATTTGTTCTCATGCAGTTGTCCAAATATTGCACCCACAGGACTGTGACGTGCAGAGCTCTTCTTGAACAGCCAAGCACACCATGATTCACTCATGAATGTGAGAGAGGGCTTTTTCATACACCTTACTTTGATGTTCTCAACCACTTCGATGGAGGACAACAGAGACTTATAATTCCCATTGTTTGTGTGCAGTTGGAGTCCAAAATCTTTAGTTCTGTAACATTTTACAGCCCGATGACTTCAGGCTGTGTTTTTCTGGGATAAACTGAAATTTCCCTTTTGTGTCAGAAATCACATCCCTAAAGATGTCTTTGATAAAACCTTTTTTTTTTTTAAGTGCATCCAGGTCATCCGCTCATCGATCGAAAACATCTGATTTGAATTTATTCCCAATCCTAGGTGGTCATGCTCTAATATTTTTGTGTCATTTGCTTAAACGTGTTCTCTTTTTTTACATTTGTGTTAAAATCAGATGATGCTTTAGGTTATTTTTTGCAGGAATATCAAAAATTGCTACCATTGCTAATAATGAGATACGATCTTTAATGTTGTTGTGTTGTGATTGATGTGTCTAACTATATATTTTTGTTGTTGTTGTTTTTTTGTTATCCACTCAGGTGAAAGACTCAAACAAAACACATTCAAACAATGACACATACCTCATGCCGACACACCTTCTCCTCACTTCCTTGCTACTTTCTTCTTTTCTGTCGTCCTGACCTTCCCTTGAATTCACGCTGTGTGCTCCTTGTGATAAATGTGCCAGCTTGTGTTGTATTATTGCAGAAAACTGTTCGGAATAAGCCACGTGTTTTATTTAGGTTGCAGTTGTGGTCAGATTTCCATACACTCATCATTGGCGAGAATGAAACGTTGGGTTTTAAGCAGTTTCTTTAAAATGTTTCTTTTTCTAGGCTTATATAATTGTGCAGCATATCTTCATATACATACACTCAGATCTTTTAACAAGTGGTGCTGAAGGTTCTGCAAAGTCTTTTATCTTAACTGGGCCAAGGTCGATTAACTTCTCATTAGTGATCACGATGGACTCCAGCCAACATAAAAAAGAACTTGTGTGACATCGCTCATTGGATTAACCAATAATCACAACAACAGCTGGGAAGGTCTCTTAGAGCCATTTCTAAAACAGATTCTAAGATCATTGGTTTAAACAAGACTGCATTCGTACAAGTTATTCTGATGTGCCACCACTCTGCCAAGGACTCAAAGAAAACTCAAACAGTCACCTTCAGAGGAAATTGCTTATGATGTTCAAGAACAACCCAGGACCCAACAAGGCTCAAGCCTCCCGTTAACTATAAACTGCTGGAACACCAGCATCGCTGTCCACACTAAAGACCACAAAGACTAGAGGTATGTTTGGAGGAGTGAAGGTGAGACTTTTAAAGCTCAGAGCACTGCACCAGCTTTCAAGCATGGTGGAGGTAGCATCATGCTCTGGGGCTGTGTTGCTGCCAGTGGCACTGGTACATAAAGTGGGTGGAATAATAAAAAAGGAGGGCTACCTCCAAATTCTTTAATTTCATCATTAATCAGCAGCTAGATTGTTGAACGTGTAGATGAAGAAGGCTAACATAAAGCTTTTTGGATAAACTGCCTATTGAAAATTAGCAATTTTTATTCTCCGTGGATTAAATAAATTTAAAATTGTGCATCCACTTCTTGGTTTTTAGTCAGTAAAGATGTATGCTGTACAATCATTCCACCCTGAAAAAAGAACAGTTCAAAAAAATCATTTAAAGCTCTAAATTAGCATGATATTCATGCCCCTGATTGGTGGATCTAAACATCTGACCACAACACGGTTCAGTGGTTTTCAACCCATGTATGAATGAATCCACATTGTTCAGTTCAACAGAGTTCCTTTTAAAGAAGAACCTACGCATCATTAATTATTACAGGGAAATCATGACATACACGTCATGCTACAGTGTCAGCACTGACCTGGGTTGAGAACCGCTTGAGCTCCTGGATGTAGCAGCGGTGTTTTGACAGATTTAAACTGTTTTGCAATCTGTAACTGTGATGTGTTGCAGCTGAACCAAGCTACAACGTGTACCCTGCTGTGATTGGAGCAGCTATCGGTGGGATGCTCTTTGCAGCCATTCTTACGGTTCTGCTGCTCGTGTACATAATCCGCAACCGCAACAACAATCCTCGTGAGTCCGTCGCACATGAGCACCAATATCCCTTGGGCCTGTTTAAAATCACTGTGATGTTAATGTTGTCTTCTTTCCACCAGGACTACATGACTTGTTATTTGGCAGGTGAGTATCTGGATACATGTCTATAAAACCAGGAATTAATGATTTCCTGTGTGCAGTCATTGCTACAGACATGGCGTTTTCTCATGTCCTGCTTCCAGGCAGCACAGCCAGTCAAGGGAAAACATCAACTTCCCAGAGGATGAAGTGGTCAGCAGGTCAGAGGGAGGAATAGAGGAGATTGGTGGATCATCCAGCTCAGGCAAGACGAACTACCCTAAGCGACCATACACCTATAAACACACATATAGACGTTGCTGATGGCCAATATGGAAGTGACGGAAATCTCTTTAAGAAGACATTTCAAGCATCAGCAGGCTTAAAAATCTTAACGCACATCTGCCTTATCTGCTGAACTTTGTTTTGCAGGTCCAGCCATGGCCTTACCCCGGGCGTCTTCACCCCTCACTTCTTCACCTATGAGTGCCACCCTCACAACCACCAGCCAAGCCCCTCCCCCTGGAGACGATAATGAGCCAGTCAGCGTCACCATCACCGTCAAGGCAACAGGCTCATAGTCATGTGTCCAACTCCTCCAGCTGGAAAAGTGCAAAAGTCTTGAGCCATCCCTCATTTCTTCTTATTTTGCTTCTGATGGCAGCAAATAAATCTTCAGGCTTTCTGATGGGTTTTTCGTTGGACATTGGCTGCTTTTCCACTCATTTTCAGTCCAGTCCTTGTACCTGACCATTTTCACATTGATTTTTTTTTAAAAACACTGATAAAAAAAAAGCTTACAACTCAGTGTTGTGTCACATATGACATTAAACACAACAAAGAGTCAGTTTGAAAGGCACTCTGTTAATATCAGCCTGTCATCAAAACATAATTTGTTCATATTTCTGGACTTTATGAATAAGTGGAGGACAAAATAAGTGGCAGGCCTAAAGGCTATTTACAGCAAATGAACAGTATCTGAAAGTCACGTCCTTAGATGTAGGAGCAAATCCAGCAGAGACATGAAACAGGACCCAAGAGATCAGACTTGAGCAGACATGTGTCAGCTGAAGGATGGCTGTGAAAAAGCCATGTTAACGAATGAAAACAGGGAGAAAAGAGTGTGGTATGCCAAAAACACACAAGAACTGGACTAAAAAACAGTGGCAATAGGTCTAATAGAGTAATAAATTCAAATTTGTCCACTTTTACTCAAAATTTTCATTAATACATAGAGAGACGGTCAGGAGAGAGGTACTACAGCGAGGGTCTACAGCAGGGGTCTCCAACTCCAGGCCTCGAGGGCCGGTGTCCTGCAGGTTTTAGATGCGTCCTTATTCCAACACAGCTGATTCAAAGGGCTAAATGACCTCATCAACATGTCTTGAAGTTCTCCAGAGGCCTGGTAATGAACTAATCATGTGATTCAGGTGTGCTGACTTAAGGTGAGATCTAAAACCTGCAGGACACCGGCCCTCGAGGCCTGGAGTTGGAGACCCCTGGTCTACAGCCACCTGTAAAACACCATGGAAGCTCTGTCGTCTTCAGCCTGTGGAGTTGGAGGTGGTCAAAACTGATGAAATTGTGATGAGCAAAGTACCACTGCTTCGATCCACCGTGCAACATCATCTGTAAAGCATCTGACTGGCAACAGCCTTTCAGCAGGACAATGACCCCAAACACACTGCCAGTAAAACAAAAGCTCAGAAAAACAGAGGAAAAAAAAGCACAATAGTACGCTATCAGTCATGGATTGGCTTCCCCAGACCTCTATCTTAACATTATTGAAGCAGTGTGGGATCACGTCGACAGAGATCAGAATAAAGAAAGCCAACATATAAAACGCTTTGAATGTCCTAGACCAGGGGGGCCCAATCCCAGTCCTGCAGCTTTTAGATGCACCCCTGCTCCAACACAGCTGAATCAAACGGTTTGATTACCTCTTCAGCATGCCATCAAGTTTGGCAAAGGCCTGATAACAAGCCATTCATTTGATTCAGCTGTTTCGGAACAAGGACGCATCTAAAAGCTGCAGGACGGTAGCTCTCAGGACTGGGACTGAGAGATGAGAACCATTCCTGAAAACTACTTAAAGAAACTTCATGAAAGCTTTGAGAGTTCAGGCTGTGTTGAAGAATAAAGGTGGTCATACCAAATATTGACTTTAAAGCTTGTTAGAATTGCCTTATGCTCTATATTTCTAATGTTTGCATTTGTTTCAATAAATAACACTTATGTCTGTGCACATCCTCAGTTATTCTAGCTCACGGTAGCCTTGAGGGAAGACTAGCCAACTGGCACCAGTGTGAATCCGTCAAAAGAGTCAAGCGCACAACTTTGGTCTTTTAATATTTTATTCAAGACTTTGGACTGTTTAAGATCAGAACACATCATAATCACAACACATCAGTCTTTAATAGCAGAAAAATAAATGACACAGAAACACAGACACTTTGAGGAAAGCAAAACCTATTTACTAAGTCAGGAGTCGGGTCTTAACCTCACTTCTAACACAACGACAGAACAACAACAAAAAAACAAAAATAAGCAGAATACATGAAAAACATTAACAAAACAAGTAAATATATACACAGGTGTGTCAGCACATTCGTGTGTAGAGCTGCTCACTAGATGGGGACCAAAATCTTCTGAGTGCTGATTATGTCACCGAGCTTGTGTTTGATCTTCACAAAGAGACGCTTGAACTCCAAACCGTCACCCTGGAAACACACACAACACACGCGACCGTCGAGATTTGATGAAAATGCGCTCACACACCGAGGACACTGTGCTCTTAGACCTGTCCATTAGGTGACTCAGACCAGAGTATTTCTGTGCATCAATTCTGCAACAGTTCGTCTTTCAGTAAACACGTTTCAAACAACCTTGAGGAAAACATAACTCTATGTATATGTCGATATGTTCTACAGATATATTACATGCAATATGGGCTACAATCAAAGCCCTATATGCCTAAATCTGCCAAGTCCGACATACCCAGAAAATGAAGAAAATGGGTGAATATTAGAGATAATACACACTAACAAGTTCCACTTAGTCCAACAACATAAGCTGTGTGTCTATGTGCTCAGATTTGCCCTGCGTATGGGTTTCAAGTGAGTTTATTGGTTCAGTCAATGTGAAACTCTCTCGTTGATGATACCGACAGCTGAAACCAAATTTCCCACCAGTCTGGGGAAAAGACTAAAAATGATCTTCATATCTTCCATTGTCTAAGTTCAAAAGCACAAGCCACAATGTTTGTTGTAAAGTCATATAAAAATAGAAAGTTTTCAAAAAGCTTCCATGCAGTCGTGCAAAACACCAACTATATCCTTACTGCAAGTGCCAAAGTCCCCAAAAAAGCCCTTTAAAAAGAACTTGGCAACACAGCTTAGAATTACAATGTTGCATCTAAATAAACAACAAGACCTCAACACTACACAAACTCCAGTTATACCAACTGTCAAGCACAGTGGTGGAGGTGTGAAGATTTGTTGTGCAGCCACAGGACCTGGGCAGCTCGCGGTCACCGAGTTGTCTCTGCGTACCAAAGTACTCTAGAGACAGATCTGAGGCCAGCTTAAACTTGGCCAAAACTGGGTCACGCAACAGGACAACGACCCCAAGCACAGCAGCACATTTACAACAGAGGTTTTGCAATGTTCCAGTCGAAGTCCACACCTCAACGTGGCAGAATTGCTGTAGTGGGACCTTAAGGGGACCGTATTTAAACAAACCTCAACAAAGTGAAGCAGTACTGAAAGAAGAGTGGGCCAAAATTCCTTCACAATGATGCGAGACACTGATAAGGTCATACAGCTACTGAATCATGACGTGAACTTCAGTTTTCACAAGACTGCACAGACTCGTTTCTTACATCTCTGCAGGGTTTTAGTGGTTAGGATGTCAGAACTTGCAGATGGTAGGAGATACGTCATGTTTGAAATAATTTACATTACATATTTTAAATGGTAAACCTACCTTAGACAGTCTGAAGTCCAGCAGCACTCTCTGGTTCATATCCAACAAATGAATTTTGAAGATGAGCTTATTATTGCGTTTGTCAAGCGTGCTCACGGTCACCTAAAAGGTGTGTTATAAAAAATAAATAAAAGTGTGTCACAATGGCACGCAGCAGGGACGGCTGTGTTATCGCGTTAAAACATTTGAGTATCGATATACCTGTTTGGTGCTGGTGAGTTTGAAGCCGAGCGCCAGGCCTTCACAGATGTCTTTCAGGGCGGTTAAGGAGGCATCGGCACTGACAGTAGTGAAGAACCGCGTCATCCTGCGCACTAACCTCTGCCACGGAGACTGTGCACAGAAAGAAGAAATGGGGACACGTTAAACAGCTCACAGGAATAATGCATCAGAGTTTTGTTGACACTCGGATTTTTTAAAAAAAAAAGAAAGAAAAGAATAATCTCTGTCTTTGTGTGCGTCATTGAAAATAAAAACACATAAACATTTAACGCAGCACTGAGTATGTGAGCTACCTGACTGGCTCCTGGTGTGCCCAGTAACTGGCTACCCAGTAACATGTGCTCAGGCTTGGTCGGCTGGGAGAAGCTGACTTGCCCGTCGTTTTGACTAATCAACAGCATGGCTTCCCAGCCACCGGCTGCAAAGTCGGGCTGAGAGCTGGAAAACTGCATCCTGTCATCACTACAGAAGGAGAAACACAGATTATGAGGCACAACAAAAGACACTAAGTTAAAATGAGAAAAAGCACAAAGTTCTGACCTGTTGGCCCGAGATATGAATGACCCATCGGATCGAAGACCGTTGTTCCCTCCTGAGCGCAGAGAACTTGCTGGCTGCTTTACTCCTGCAGTAAGGGGAATTAAGTATAAGTACGGCGAACACTGAAGCTAAACCAAACCTGCTGTTGGGACTTGCCTTCAGTAAACCAGCGGTCTTTCTGGATGTCCGTGATGGTGATGCGTGCATCTGGACTGGCCAGCAGCAATTTGGACAACAAACCTGAATAATAATAATAATAATAATAAAAAAGTTACACATGAACAAAAGAACAACATGTAACTAAACTTACAATAGACTGAGACTCACTAAGAGGCAGCGGTTGTATTTTCTTCCAAGGAGGTAGATATGTTTTCTTCTGAAGCCAGTCTGCGTACTCCTGGCAGCTCTCAGTGGGCTGGTCCCACGGCAGCTCTAACAAGGAAGCAACCACAAGGTTTCCCCACATTAACCACATGGGCTGCAATAATGCACGACCTCAGGGAAGCAGCGTTTGCATTTTTTCTAATGATGGATGATGGAATAATGATGATGCTGTCTGATCTTTCAGAACTATAAACAATAAACTGAATTTTAGTGTTGCTTTATTTTACAGTTACACTGAACTGTGACTGTATTTCAAGATGCTTAAATCACCTTGTATCTACAACTTGGTTAAGGCCTAGTCCACACGTAGCCGGGGTTTTTCAAAAACGAATATCCACCCCTGGAAAAAACTCCGTCCACACGTAACCGCGTAAGGGCATTGTTAAGCACATTCAGTGACATGCCAGACCTGTAGGTGGCAGTAGTTCCCCGTATCCTATCCAGTCAGGTTAACTTTTTGCCTTCCTGCTTACGTTCAACAAAACACGAAACATGTAAAAACAAACAAGCAAAAAGCGCTTGGACCGTTGATAACGCGAGCGCAGCTCTGAGGGCGTCCGTGCCGTAGTGCAAACACGGGTCGCAAACCTGACGTCAGCATTTGTGTCGCAGAACGTGACGTCGCGGACCCTAAAACTCCGGTTATGTCTGTCCACACGCAAACGCTGAAAACGCAGATCTTCACTTTGGCCGGAGTTTTTAAAAAGATCCGTTTTCGTGCCGCAAAACTGCGTCTCCGTGTGGACGACAGGCCGAACCGTAGAAACATATCTTTGTTTTGGGAGATCCCCGGCTACATGTGGACAGGGCCTGAGTTTACAACCAATTCTAACAGATATCTCCATCTGTATGTGATATAGATATAATCACATATATGAAGCAAAAATCAAGCAGTGGATAACAGACATGCGAGGACAACGTTTCAAGACAACACACAACCTTCACCTTAGAAGCACTTATGTTACATTTCATCATTTTTCCCCTTCACACTCCTCTTGCTGGGTGTCTCTGCTAAAGTAATGTCATCATCATCTCAGTCTCTTCCGTTGATTCTAAAAGTCAACTCTTGAATTTCTGGCTCAATGTGTGTCATGTTCAACAAAAAACAAACAAACATGTTTTTGATAAACTGTGTGTCAGCTCCTTAGCACTTTAGGATGTCATAGCTGCACTAACAGCTGCACCCTCCCAGAGTAAACAACTTAGTGCACAAGTCCTTGTCAGAGAGTGAGAAGGGGGGGAGAAAATGGGAGGGGGGG
>VUQR01036924.1:0-17078 GCA_015108515.1 Hemichromis elongatus
CCAGAGCTGCAAATATCCTACATTTATTACAAGTACCATTACTGCTAAAGGAGGCCGAGGAGTAACTAAACATCTGACACAATGAGCAGGAAAGTGCAGGAAGGACAGGTGAAGATAATAATAATAATGAAATTATTTTGGTTTTTCTGCATTTGACCCATTCACTCAGTGAAGCAGTGGGCAGCCCAGCCATTAAGCAGGCGCACCGGGGAGCAGTGTGTAGGGACGGTACCTTGCTCACGGGTACCTCAGGTTTGGCCGTTCAGTGGATTCGAACCCCCGACCTTCCGATCATAGGGCAACCACTCTACCTATTGAGCTATTCCTGCCCTTCACGCCATGCTGCTAGCGAGTTGGCTACGAGCTAAGCTAGCGAAACAGTAAAGACAATGACTTTGGCGATAAATTAGGTAGTGAGTACACAGAGAGTGTGCTTCAGATGAAGCACGTGAAGATTAAACTAGGAAAAGAAAACGGTATCTAAACGTTTTTAATTAAATTGCTATGCAGATAAGCTACTCAAAAAACACCACTGTGTAGGAACAGGAACAGGAAGTGATACTCTACCGCAGAGAGAACGAACACCAAGTGACAGCGCCACCAGTTTATGTGCAGTTTTGAAAAAATATCCCTGTCCACATGTGAACACAAAAACATAAAGTCAAACGCTGTCAAGAACATGCCAACCATCCTAACCGTGTAGAAATGTTGGCCAATCAGAAGTCTAGAAGCCTGGGAGGGAAAGAGTAAACAAGGTTTTGTAACACTGAAAAGTTTGTGTTTTTTTGGAAAGGCAGCTAATTTTGTGTTACTTTTCATGTGCCTTCATCATTTTAAATATTGATAACTAAAGACAGTATTTTGGATTTTGTCTCTCTGGCTCTTTTGGCCAGAGTTTATTCATTAAAGAAAGAAAATGAAAGTTTTACATTAGTCTGAGTGATTCATAATCATAAGTCACAGTGCCGTGAAATATAGCTGGTGTAGACTCACAACTTAGGAATGGACAAAATGCACACAACGTACATAAATTTAATTATAAACAATTTAATTTATTTAAAACGTTGGCGCTAGGATTTTGGTTGTGAGAGCGTCTGTGTTGAAGCCATGTCCGATGTTCACTCTGACGCCTCTGTCTTTCTAAATGGAGGGACACTAACTGTGTGTGTGTATATGTAAGCGTGTACAAACTGCAGTTAGTAAGATTAACAGCAACAGTAACTTGTTTATATCCGCCACCGTATCCGTAGAAATTCATCTCATGTAAATCATAACATTTCGCACAGCTTGACATAAAAAACTGCACACCCCTTTGACGTTATGTGACTAAATCCCTGTAGTGTTTTGACAAATCGAAGGTCCTGAGATTTTCTTGTAAAACAAAGGGGGACCTGACAAAAAACAGTTTGGGAACCACTGGGTTAGATAAACTTATAGAAAGCTTATCTGGTACACAAGATAAAGTGCACAAGTCTGTCATTTAAATCTGTAACATTTGTACTGTATTAATTTATCCAGAAAACACAAATAAATGAAATAAACTTAAAAAATAATCCTTTAAAATATCTCATATGTCACATTGTGACTCACCTAAAACAATCAAAATGAGAAGTGTATTATTGATGCTGCTTTAAAGCTTGCAACACTTATCGGGAAAAAAAGCAAAAACAACAAATATACATGTTTGCATTATGCTGACAGAATGCAAGCAGGTAGGAGAAGCAGGGCATTAGCAAAAGAAGTCCATTGTCCTGCAAAAACAGCGCACTGCCAAAGCCCAGCACTTGCAGCGATCTCCTGCTTGAAATATAAACACAGCAAATCCATTTGCAGACACAACGAAATGAATAAATAAGTTTAAAAATCTGTTTCAAAGACAAAAAAAGTGCAGTAGGTCAGCACAGCGCTTTGAATTAGTAAAGACTAGGGAATGGACATGTGGTGTACAGTGACACATATTGTATGCTGGAAGACATCCTCACACAACTGCATATATATGCAGACAGACACACCTACAGAGACCAACACTAACACAGCGAAGTACATCCGCACATGGTGAAATACTTACTCAGCAATTCAGCGCTGCCAAAAAAACCCACACACTTAAAATGTTTAATGCCTGTGAACAACTTTCT
Source organism: Hemichromis elongatus (assembly GCA_015108515.1). Taxonomy (NCBI): domain Eukaryota; kingdom Metazoa; phylum Chordata; class Actinopteri; order Cichliformes; family Cichlidae; genus Hemichromis; species Hemichromis elongatus. The sequence goes on from VUQR01036924.1 coordinate 2,136, forward strand.
AAACTTCCTTTTTATTCATAAATAGAATTTCAAATCACTGCCCTAATTTCTTTCTCCCCTTCTTTTCTTTTTCTGGCTCACTCGGTTGCATCTATCCTCACATTTGCAGTTGAAATGGAGATTGTGTTTTCACAGCAATGCAGAGCAGACCTCTTTAAAATCGGCACTCTTAATAATTCAGCGTTTGAATAAATCTAAATGTTACTGCATGTGATTGGGCGCATGCAGAGTAAGACCGTTTGTGAAAGAGAGCGGAGTGAGGGGGGAGGGGCACGGAGTTTGTGAAAGAAAGAAGGGGAGAAAACAGGAGCAGCAGAAAGAGATAAAAACACTTCAAAAGAGTTGTAATAGAGTTTGACAAGCCTTTTAGTATTTGCACTTAAAGGCTATTGCGTGTGCATTGTGCAAGCATGGTGGACGTGCGTGCTTGTTTGTGTACTGTAAACTGGATGCATCCTCTGCAAGACCACCTAAACAAGGAGTGCAAATGTAGAAGGGCACACTTAGAGCCTGGATTTGTTTTAAAAGAAAAATATCCACCTAGCTACATATTTACCTGTAACTGCTTAGAGGTGTTGTTGTTGTTACCTTAAGATTGAGTCAGAAACAAGTTAACTACTTCCTGACTTCATGCTGTTGACTAGCTGCTAACTGTCATTTATTGGAAGAAGTTTAATATTCAAATCTATGATAGTATAATGCAATGTGTTTTTAGTCAATGTGTTTTATTTATTTTGTGCCATCTTTATTGAATTATGGTGCTGAGCTGTATTCGTGGCATTGGTGTAACTCATAGAGTAAAACTGCATCTTAGGGACTTTTTATAAAATTGCATGTCTGCGCTTCTTTAGTTTGTGTGTCTCCTTGTGTACTGTATACCAAGGGGTTGTTTTCCCTGTGTGAGCACAATGAAACCCACTGTGTGTACTGGTGGTCTATAGCTGGGTTTAACTGAGGCATGCAGTGTGAACAGCATTCAAGCTGTCAACCAGGTTCACGACAAAGGAACAGAAGTAGACGGAAAATCATAAACACGCCATTCTTCCTTCTAAAAGAGTGTGTGTTATAACATTCACAGTGACAAGAGCGCTGAGCTTAAAGAAGTGGGTGTGGGCTGTGGGTGGGCTACTTTCCACTGAATTTCAAATGGATCTGACAAACAACAAAAAAGTTGATGTGGCATTTTCAAATGTAGGGCAGTCATACAGACACACAGAAGAAACACAGAAGGCAACACGTATGAGGCTGTAAGGAGTACACTGAGATGAGTGATTCAGTGGGAGTGGAGTTTCCGTGTGAGGAATGAATAAAGGGGGAAAACGGTGCCACAGCAGTTATGATTCAAAGCGTCAGCAACGCTGCGCACATTTATCACGTTACCCTGTTGGGATGTATAATTTTCTGCTTTGTTCTCACATCCAAAGCATTTAACTCGAATTGTAAAACAAAATATCTTTCTTTTTACATATTCATTCCTACTCTACATTTTATTCTTTTAAAGCTGAATATTTGATTCATTTGCCACTCAGAGCTGTAGTTACACTCTTACACATTTGTCTATCGAAAACAAAGAATGAGTTGCATGTCAGAGGGCAACAGTTCTAGTATTCTGGTCGCGCGTGAGTTGAGCTGTGGGTCACCTGCACTTTGGAAGTGCTCAGAGACATTACATTATACTTACTATTATTAGTATGCACATAGGATTCAGTGTAATAGATCTGAAGTGTAAATATACGCTCTGGGTCAAGTTTATTGGCACATTACGGCTTGAACAAACCACAAGAGTCATGCTGTTTTGTGAAATATATTTGGCTATTCATACATTAGAGCTATTTCGTTGTAATATTTCGTAATATATTGTCTAATATCGGTACTTTAATTTGTCGGTTATTTTTCTCATTGTTTTGGAGCAACTGTGGCCACATAATTTCCTCCGGGATTATTAAATGATTCTGATTCCTGTTGAGACACTGGGGATGACAAAAATAGTTCTGTCAGTTGGTTTACGTGGTTAAAGAAGCATGTTGCTTCTGTAGCTGCTGCATCCTCGATGCATGAAGGAGCATTTCCGCAGGTCCTTCCTCCCTGCAGCTGTCAGACTGTACAATCAGAACTGCTCCCAACAATCACAGATGTTTACATCAGTGCTGTAACTTGCACTATTTTATCAACGGATTCACACTATAACCAGGGTGGCCTCTTATCTGTATTTAATTTAATTTAATTTAATCTAATAACAGTATGGTACTCAGTTTTTGGTAACCATTGTCCTTCATGTAAATATGTAAAAATTGTGTATGTCTCTGTTCTGTGTCTTGTGTACTGTTTGTTTGTATATGTGTCGTTTTTGCTGCTGTTACACCCAAATTTCCCCTTGTGGGACAATTAAAGGATTATTCTATTCTATTCTATTCTATTCTATTCTATTCTATTCTATTCTATGCTTAACATTTCTTTGCAGGCTTCACTGCTTTCACTCAGAGTTTGAAAGTGCTCCCCAACAGAACAATTAACCCAGTGCAGCACAGTCTGACCAAAGGCCTTCGCTGCAACACAGGATTATCGGGGTAGCTTCATTATCGGGGAACTTCATGACTTTATGATCTTGGATTTTCAGTACTATGAAAGTAATCAAATTATCCTGCTGATTACTTCTTAACAGTAAACAAGTAACTTATTCTGCAAACCCACAGTGCTGTAAAAGAGTGTTTCCCCACTTCCTGATTTTTTACTTTGTTATACTTTGTCACACTTAAATGTTCTGATGATCAAGCAAATTTTAACATTAGATAAGTGTCCCCCGTGTCTTTGTGGGAAAGTTGTGATATTGATAAGTTTGTTAACTCACACAGTTTGTATTTTTTGTTAATTTCTTTCCTGACATTCAAATATGTTAAATGTTATTAATATTGCTCTGTTCATACTATCTTACTTTTTACAGGACTTTTACTCTCACACACATGTGCTGTGTTGCTTTTATTCTGGATTATGTGTTTACCTTTTTTAAAACTTTTTTTTACCTTTTAACCATTTTTTCTGTAGTATAATTTTATCTTTTTTGAGAAGTCAGCCGCTCTGTTGGCAATACACTTACTAGCACTTCTGATAGGCCAGATGATGCTAGTGCCACCTCTTTTTATGTGACCTTTCAGGGGAAACTGTGGGTTCACTTAGTAAGGTGATAACCAGCTTCATTTGGCCGCTTATGCTGATTGCCAATGTTAGGATAAATGAATGCAGATGAATATAGAAATAACCTGGTATATTAAACTTGCTTTGTGGTACAGGTCTCAGATGTTACCTTAATAATGGATGATTCTGAAGCATATCATGATTGTACCATCGCAGTGTTGATTACCAGCATATACTGTATTTGGCTCAGTGTGCTCGTAGTTAAAAGTAAAAGATCAAAGACCAAAAATGACCAAAATTTTCATCCAAATGAAATCTTACCGTTTCACCACCAACTCTCTCTCTCCCCCTCAGTCCTCAAACTGTAGTTTTACTGTTAAACCTAACTTAACCATAAACTAACTATATACCATAACTATGTGGATGTTTGATAATGAATCAAACTCAGTGTAAGAAAAGTCTGGAAGCATTCATATAGGTGAGCCTGACTGTCCATGAAGTAGAGCCAATGGAACCTCACTGGCAAAGCTGTCATTTTCTCATCAGTTTTTCCCTTCTTATGCCATCACTTGCAAGAGTTTGGGACACACACTGGGAAATCCTGACAGTCGCCTGGATTTTACCTTTAGGACAGACAAGTCTTCTGTCTCTAATTTGTGTGCATGTCAGAATGAGATAAAGGCAAGCATATGTACTGTATTATTATTATAATTTAAAAGTTTATTTTTACTTTGCTGTTCACATAGGACCTCCTAATATTCACAAGAGGGCTAATGTAATTTTAAAACACTCTAAAGTGGCAAAGCAAGTTTTCAAGTTTGTGGAAAACCAAGTGACACCAAAATTCAATAAATATGTTTATTTCAGCTCGATAACTTAAGATATCTGCCTTAAGTTGGATTTGTACCAAATAATCTGGCACAATACACCTTAGTATACGTGGAAACAAAATAGTCTTTAAGGAAGTGGTGGCACATAGAGCAGAGTACATTATCTATCCTGAATATTGATTGATTCAGACTCCTTGAAGTATAAAGTGAATCTTCCGTGAGGGAATATTATTACCGGGCTTAACCCTGAGACCTCTAACCTGTCTTGCCTGACATCTGATGATTTATTCATCAAGATGGGAACTTTCAGACAGGCAGGGAGAAAATTAAACACAAAACTGGACAGTCAGAAAGAAAGACAGACAGCAGAAAGAAGACTGATGCATGAGCTGAAAAAAGATGATGATTTGAGAAATGACTAAACAATGACAGATGCAAAATGCTTTTAAACTTAGACGATCGGACAAGTTAAATTCTAGACAAATGCTGATGTAAGAGCAGCTGGCTACGAATAAAAGAACTATAATGAAGTTTTAAGAATAAAGTAGAGAAGTCAAGGTTCACCTCATATAACTCACGTGGTCACTGACTCTCTTAAATCTGACTCTATTAATCTGACATTATCTCACAATCTTACTGTATGCATGCTAGAAGATAAAAACCACGAGCTCCGATTGCTGAAAGAATAGCTTGAACTTTACTGAACATGATTGGTTAGATAATAAGGTTCCTCGCCTAAATGCCACGGCAATTATAAGAGACATCCTTTCATACTCTATATTATGCAGTGTCAGTGACAAATTGTCCACAGCTGAAGTGTGTTTTAGGATGATTTTTCTCTGCGTGCGCCAAAACAGCGGAAAAAAAAATGTGTTTTGAACCTTTGAGACTTACTTATCAAAATATATACAGTTGACAAAAATGCTTTGTATAAAACGTTGAACTGAATAAGGGATCATCAGTCTAATGAACAATGTGGTGAGTCTGTTCGGGTACACCGACCGAGTACAGTGACACATATACACATGCGAGAAGACGAAATGCAGCCTTGCTGAGTGACTGTTTGACCTATTCGACACATTCCAAGTCCTCTGGCAAAAATAACAAACAAAACAGTGGCGCCGAATATGTCACAGCATGATGGCAATGAAGCTCCACAGAGACCCCGCTGACTTGCTAATTCAGAAAAAATATCTAACCCGGGACAATCTAACAAAATACAGGCTTGTTCACTTACAAAAGGACTTGACAAATGCAGAGGGCGGTAATATTACATTCCCATCTGCACTCTTTCTGTGTCTTTGTGTAAATTTGTGGCTGTGCTGTATCAAGTCCCAAGGCAATTAACATGACTTGAAACAAGCACAATTCTCTAACTGTGGAAACTAAGTTAAAACCTATTTAGCCATACACACAAAAACATTATGTTTATGTTGTTACTGTTGTTAGCGTGCTTGCACTTATTGACTTTCACTCATAACTGCACAGAGTGCTCAGCCACATATAACAGTAAATATGATGAATTGCCCTTCTTTGAGTGTAATGCACTCCTGGCCCAAGGATGATAGACTTACAGTTAAGGTGCATAAGTATTTGGACTATAACACACACCACCACAAAGCGCTGCCGCAGAGGATTTTCAATCAAAGAATCAACATGTGATTAAAGTATAGACTTTCAGCTTTGATTCTAGATGTTTAATAGATGTCGCATTACTATTTAGGATTTAGAACCATTTTATGCAGCCCTTCAGAGGGCTAGAAGTAAAAGGACTATCTAACATAATTTTAAAAATAATTTTTTTGAAACTTGGATTAAAATCCTTTGCAGGACTAGAACCCGTGGTCATTGCTTGAGATGCTCTGCCAGGCATTTGCTGCAGTCATCTTTAGTTGTTGTCTGTGGGTCTCTCTGCAGTCAGTGATGTATTTAACTATTGAGAAGCATAATCTGTTGGGTTGGTCATGTGACTGACATGGCCATTGAAGAATATCCAATTTCTTTCCGTTGAGAAACTCTTGGGCTCCTTTTGAAGTTTGCCTTGAGCAGGTGGGGAAACCTTAAGATTGGGTGTAGTGGTGCAGCATGGGAAAAGAAATTGCATAGAAATACTTACTCGTGCAACTCATTTTGTGACATCTAGATGGTATTTCTTTGTGTCCTGACTGTGATCAGCTGACCTGTGCTGCTCCAGCATTTACTGCTCTTTGTGGATTTAGCCAACTGAATTTGATTAGATATATTCGGGTGATTCACAAGCTGATTACAAAACCCTAGACACCATAAAGATAGTATAAAAGTTAGAATTTAGTGAGTGGAAATAATCTGCAATATCACTGTGAATATAAATTGATGGCTGCGTATCTTGATATCTTGTACCTCTCCAAGATAGATTATCAGTTGCACAATACTGCAACTCATCAGTATAACCTGCACTAAATAATCTAGTATTTTCAGGATTTTGAAACCTTTGAATAAGACCAAATTAACATAATTCAACTTGTTTGGCAAGATGCTTCACATAATTCAGCAACACTTCATGCATAGATCCAATATCTGATTCAATTTCCATAAAAAAACGTTGCTCCATTGGACATCCTTTGGTGTAGCTGCTGTCATTTTTCATTTCTTTTTTTTTTTTTATTTGGTGGAGTGGTGATGCGGGCACAGTGGCCCACCAATTGATGGGGCCTGTCCCAGACAGATGGATAACGCTATCAACAGGAGAGCTGCTAATGCTCTGACCAGGATTATATTTCCTGCCATCCCTGCCAGAGAAGAGATTGTCTAGCATCCCCCACAGCTTTTGCCAGATTCAGGTTGGTTTTGGTCGTACTTGGTGATTCTTGGTGAAGTCCATCTGTTTTTAGTTTTGCTGGAAGTCTTGTAACGATTGTAAAGGGATTACTTTATTATGTATTAGTTTTTCACATTATTTTATTGTACGATGCTTTGGTGCCATGGGATTTTAGCCTCAACATCTCACACATTCTAACAGAAGGTATCTCGGGAAGTTGGAAGCAGGTATTCATCAGGAAGAGTTCATCTTTTGTCTTCTCCACTGTAAGAGGTAGGAAGGAGGGGGGGAACCTTTGTTTGGGGGAAGACCAAAGGTGTGAAAACAGCTTTGTACTGCCTTTTGTTTCTGTAGAAGGTATTTAAACCCAGGACAGCGAAAGGGGAGACTTTCTAAAATAATAACGCATGTTAGTCATATGAAGCAGTCATGTGACCACTTCAACCAAGATGGCATACAACAGTTGTTTTATTTGCTACAATTTTTGGTGGCCCTATTGAAGATTAATATGTACTCATTTGTGACTCGGAGCAACAACTCAACCTCATTATCATTCTATTTGAAAAATCTGGTGCTTTTTCTCGCCATTTCGCCGCCATGTTTTAAAGAACTGGAAAGTAAATAAACAACAGGCGGAAATGACACAGGTCGAATCATCTAACGTTTCATGCATGCGCGGTACTGGAATTTAGTCGTTTTCTGCCGTTTTAATGTGGATGTGCAACTCTGTGAAACTGACTGAAAACAATAGTGTGGACACAGAGTGTTTTCAGACTAAAACGCCGTTTTTAAATCTATCCGGGCCAGTGTGGACGTGACCTCTGCCTACTGACTGCCCCAGCGATGCCTTCTCTCACCAAGTTTGGTTTTTTTTTCTATGAGGATGTTAGCTACCACTCACCATTTGTCTGGAGGCTTTATAAAGTGGAAACTTACACAACACAACATTAACCCAAGGAGTTGTCACATCCTCTAAATAAAGTAAAAAAATAAACAAAAAGTCTTTCAAGGTGATGAACAAATATCTAAAAATGTGGTGTTGCTTTTTTGACAAACAAAAAAGTACAGTCAGTCCTTAGATTGATTGATTTCTCTAAATTTTTTCTTTTAGGTAGCATTAAATTAGATTCTACCTAAAATCTAAAAGACCTTTAAATTTAAATTCACTCACAATATTTCATGTCACAGCACTGATACTGGGGGAGTTGCATGTGGCAATTGCTCAAGGTACAATGATAATAGCAAACGCTGTCTACATTGAGAGTCTTGGCTCTTGGACACTTTTGTTATGAAAATGCCCCCTTTAAATTTTAAATATAATTCACCATTTTAACTTACCTAATGTAGCATGAAGACACAGAGTTGCAGTAGCTCATAATAGAGCTGGAGGAGCTTTTGCAGAACTAGTTCTAGTGCCCTTAATTAATATTAAATTAAAATGCTTCAAAGAATCAATTTACTTGCATGCAAGGCAACATGCAAACCAGCTGAATTCAATACTGTGTTTTCATTTAGTTTAGGCCACCTAAAATCATATGAACAACATAAAAACAATGCAAAAATGTCAAACTCTCAGTCCACAGTATACATGTAACATGTATCTGAAAGATTGAAAGCTAATGCTAATTTAAAATGCTATAGCCTGGTAAATGGCCTGTGCAGTCTTAAAGGCGACCCACGATTTAAATATTTGTTCAGTGTTTTTAGGTTAACACAGCACAAGTCTTTGCAGCACTATTAGATTGCTAGAGTAACAAGTTGGACATTTAAACTCCCAAACCAGGTCTACTCCCCAAGCACCATAAAAGAAGTCGAGCCATTTTTGCCTAACACACTCCTGACATTACAGAATTGTAAAAGGTGCAAAAAAAGGTTTTCATGGACATGTATTTTTTATGTCCACATGAACTTTTGATCTCTGCTTTCAAAGGTTAGTCTTGCTCACTCTTGTGGTAAATAGCTATTAAAGGTATAGTCTTGTGCCGCAGTGAAATGACCTGTAGAAAAGTTGCTGACAACATAGCCTCTCTAAGCCTCCAAGTCACTTTTATTTCAGCAGAGACACAGACCCTTTAGAACAGGGATAACAGTAGCTGCAGATGGAAAATATAATAAACAAAACAGAAAATTAGGTATTAAAAAAAAAGGAAAAGAACAATTTCCCTTAAAGACTGTTTAAAACACACTGTAGTAAACAGTTGCTAAAACATGAAAAGAAAACGAACTACTAGAACTTAATTATTGTTGCTTTCATTTGTGCTCAGAGTTTTGTGGGAGGATCAGAATTGTGGCATTGGTTATATCTTAGGGTATATTACAAATATCTAAACTACAGAAAAACATTACAAAAGACAGACATTTAAACAATTACCTCAGCAAGTTGCATTTCCAATCTATATCAGTTTTACACCTTGCAGTCAGGTAGCTACCATTAGGAAGGGAATCTACTGTTAAGTAGTGATGTTACTCTGCCATCATTATAATCAGAATTTTATGAACAAGTGTGACTTCTTATTTAAATTTAAATATAGATTTCAGAATTACTGATACTTCAGCCAAAGTGGTGTGCTAAATATTTGACTGCACTAGAGAGAGATGAATGTCCATAATACAAGTGCATAGCTTTACTTAGTCATGCACTCTGTCCACACAACAGAAGTCGCTGAAGGTGGCAATTCCAGGGAATTAATAATCATGTACACTTTACCCCTTTGCTATTTTCCTTTTAAAAAATCCAGGTATAAATCTTTTTGTTTGAACAACACAATGAAACGGTGTAATTATATTTACGTAGCACTCTCATATAAAAATGTAGCCATAATTGAAAAGGGGTTAATTTCTCTTGGTGTACAAATAGATAAATGAAGTAACCAGAGACTGTGAGTGCAAAATATCCTCAACACACATTCATTTGATTTGCAATTTGTGAGTGAGATCATTCCTTAAATCTAGATGATGAATGACCTCATTTTAGTTCTACAGAGACATGAGTACTTCACAATGTCTGACTTGCCAATAGGCCAATCCATTAAAAAATCATTGAGGTAATCCCTGGTGAGGTCACTCAGTCATCCTAGTTACCTCTTTTGATGCAAATGCAATATGCTACTATTAGCTGAGTCATTAGCTTGAGCTTGGTTGTTACTGCAATGATTTATTGTCAGTGTGGGTGGTCAACTCTTTCATTACCAAACTTTAATGATTTTACTGAAACTATAAGGAAGTCATAGAATTAATTGATATGAAATAAGAAAAAAAATCGCAATAATATCTTCTCGTAGTCTTGTAAATAGCAATGTCTTTGTAAAATCTATGTCTATGTTAACTAAAAAGTTATTATGACAAGTGTCAGTACTTTCAGTAAACTGGCATGTCATCTGTACCATTAGTTCCACCTTCCAACCTTATGGACATACCACCCTGAACACGATCGCTCTCATCTGATCTCTGAAGCTAAGCAAGGTTGGGCCTGGTCAGTACTTGGGTGGGAGACCACCTGGAAATACCAGGTGCTGTAAGCTTCATGGGCAGGGATATCTTAGTAGGTAGAGTGGTGGCCCCATGATTGGAAGGTCGGGGATTCAAATCTATGAACGGCTACCCTGAGGTAACCCCTACACACTGCTCCTAGGGTGCCCAATGGCTGCCCACTGCTTCACAGAGTGAATGGGTTAAATGCAGAGAGGAATTTCCCCATGGGGATCAATAAAGTATACATTAGACATCTGTCACCTTGTATTCTTCCTATACGTCATTACCAATCCAACACACTTTTTTAAATTTGTGAACATGCACATCTGATCTCCTCTAATACCCTGTCCTTAATGCCAATGGTAGGCATATAGTTGCAGAAACAAAACAAACAATAATTTTAAGCGTGGCCAAATAATAATAAAAAGGCACTAGTGGGTGATCTTTAAACAATCAAGATATTTTTTTCTCTAGAGAAAAACAATCATTTCAAGGTAGGCTTTAAAAAATGTGTTTCTCTCTAAAGAAAAATATCTTCAGAACATCCAGCTATGAAAATTTCATCTTTCAGGAGGAAGATGTATAATTATCTGAGTTTAGCATGGAAAAAAGAAACTATTCATCATAGATAGATAGATAGATAGATAGATAGATAGATAGATAGATAGATAGATAGATAGATAGATAGATAGATAGATAGATAGATAGATAGATAGAATATATAGCACAAAGTACTCTGTGTCTGTGTCATTAGGGTCACTGGCAAATTACAGGATGTGCTAGTCTATTTCACTAAATGACAGCAGCTTGATTGCAATTATACCTACAGGTACAGCTATAAATGTAGTCAGTAAATCTGGAGGTGTTACAGCCCTGACTGAGAATATTCTCAACCAGAACATTTTGATTGATGGCCCGATTATGGAGCAATAATGACATTAATAGGTTCTGGTAAAAATTAAAAATATCCTAATATTATCCTGTCCAAAAAATAATAGAATCATACTCATATAACAGCTTCACTGGGACAACCTCTTTTTCTTTTTACTCTCTAACAAAAACCTCTTTAATGTCAGGATGTGGCAATATTTCTATCACATACAGCCCTGATGCACTTAATTTGTGTCCTCTTCACCAAAAGCATCTCCTTAATGAATAAATTGTAAAAACTGTATCTTTAAAAGTGGCAAGTCTGGCTTTAAAAGATATGTTTGTCTTAAAAAGGAGAAGAATTTGGTGGTCTGAGGGATTTTGAAGTTAATCACGATCAGAACTGATGTGTTTATGCAAAAGAAAAAACATCTGTTAGAAATTATGAGAGTGCAAATAAGAAAGAATGTAAATCTGAGACATCTGCCACCTTGTATTCTCATTTCTTGAACCTGAGATATTGCAGTAATATAGACAAATAAAAATAAAATAACAATATTTAGATTTTCAATTATCCAGTGACAGCTAACACAAGTACCTCAATGATAAAGTTAGACACTCTGGTATTATTTCATTTTTTCCTTTTCTATAGTTTCCTGTAGTTTGTGTGTAAGATGCCAACTTTGCCAAATATTTGTTAACTACTCACTAACTACAACCAAACTTTAGTGTGCAACACAAATCAACACAAAAATTATGCCTTTTTGGTAACAGTGCTACATACAACTTTTACTTTGTGGGTAAATGCGCTGCATTTCCAGTTTACATTACACTTTTGTAAGTTTTACTAACACTTAGCTAGTAGTTAAGGAGTGTTGGTGGACAAATCAGTGTTTTCCATGCAGCCTACAGGTGATTTTTGTAGCCTGCTGTCAATAGCCTGGAACTTCCAGGCTGTCAGTGAGTTGGGAACTATCACCTGGATGCTGAAGCTCCTAGTAGCCAGGAGAATGTGATCTGCTTCTTCTGCAAGTCAGTGGTAATCTTTCACGGCCAGCAGTGGAGAGTTGGCGAGGCCAGCTCACACCGGTCGGCGGAAGACATGACTAAAGATGAATCCGCCGTCATCCGTTCCTAGCAAGTACAACGTGCTCTCCATGAGCTGAGCTCGAGAGCGGCGCCATGAGTATCGGAGAGGGAGTAGCGCCGCAGCAGCAGCACCTTGAGAGCGGTGTATTTCCCTTGGGTGAGGGGATCCCAGAGGAAGGTCATCATACGGCGGGTGGACAGCAGATCCAGCGAGGCTACCATGTGATGGTATTTCGTGCCGTCAGCTGAAACCACACAAAGAGCCAATTGAGCTTTGAATGTCATGAATCAAAAAATCCGACAGCTTAACTGTGACAGCAAAATTAAAAACGTACAGCTCTGCTATCACTTCCAATATAAATGAAGACAGAAAACTAAACAGCAGTGACATTTGTAGGGTTACTGAAGTTGGACTAGCTGGTATATAAGAAAATACTGCGTGGTGGCTAGCTACACAGCTATTGTTAGCATAATATAAACACAGTGAAGCTGGAGGACAACACAACACTGCTGCATGGGCTGGGATATAGTTACATCGTAAGGTTTTAATAACTGAGCTTTAAAATTAATAGTGATAATAAAAACCGAGAGAGGCCGACGGAAATGACTGACTTTTTTAGGGGCTTGTTCAGGTTAAATAGAGCAAAATACAAAGCATTAAAACAGGTGATAGTTTCATCAGGTCATCATTTAAAGACTGAATATCACACGTGCTGTGAATGTTTTAATGCACTACAGTTGTTTTTATTATCACTTGTCACATTCTGTTTATGACAGTTAAAATAAATAACACTCATTTAAGAAATAAAACTGTCTTGTGTAAACTGTATGTGGTGTTAAATAGGCCTATGCTACTGTACTTTAATGTTGGTAATAAGGGTGGTACTCCAAGAGCCATATATTTTATGAAGTGGTACTTATTGTGAAAAGTCTGAGAACCACTGACTTAGACAAACTTGCCTGTTCACATTCTCAGAGCTCAGCACAGCTCTTTTAGTTACTATGTGACCTGCAAGTGAGAACAGTCTCTCACATGGGACAGAAGTGGCAGGACTAATACTTGCAGGCCAGGACAGACAGCTGTGGGTGGGTCCCTGCTCAACTGGACCGCCACTGCAGCAGGCAGCCTGTCTCGCTGATGCTGGATTCTGCTCTGTAGAAATTCAGGGCCCTGTTACACAGGGCTTCCTCATCTCAATCAGAGTCTGAAGACAAATGAGAGAAGGAGGCTCTTTATCTTTACTGACTCCTTTGTGGTGGCATCTTTACACTGTTTCTGCAGCAGGGCCTCAAGGCTGGTCCAAACCTCTTCTCGCTCTCCTCTTGCAAGCCACTTTAAATCCTTAAAGCATGGGTCAAGCACTGTAGCTATCTTGAGCCACTGATCATTGAGTGTAGCTACACGTTGGTATAGGTCCTTTGTGAAGGCAGTCTTAAATTTCCCCATGTAGTTTGAGGCCACGTCCACACTAGCCCAGATAGATCTGAAAACTGAGTCTTAATCTGGAAAGGCTCCGCGTCTACACTATTGTTTTCACAGAGTTGCGAGTCCACATTAAAACGGTGCAAAACACTTCAAGTACCACGCATTCGCGAAACATAAGACGATTAGACCTACATCATTTCCATCTGTTGTTTATTTACTTTCCGGCTCTTTAAAATGGGTGCTGAAATCAAATGGTAATGGAATGATAATGAGGTGGAGTTGTTGCACAAATGAGTACATATTAATCTTCAATACGGCCACTAAAAACTTTTAGCAAACAAAACAACTGCTGTACGATGCCATCTGACCATCTTGTTTGAAGTAGTGACATGACTGCATCATATGACTAACATGCATCATCGTTTTTAAAAGTCTCCATTTTGGCCATCCACACTGCGCCCAAAAGCTCCATTTTAAAATGTATGCGTTTTCAAGAGCATATCCATGCATTTAGATGGTACTGTAAGGTTTAAGGGCTTCGGTGGTATGCAAACTCATTTTTGCACAGTTTGCACAAAATCATGCTTTTATCAAGGCTTCCGTTGGGTAGTCTTTTGAAATTTAATTTGCCTCCAATCAGTCCTAGCAACGAGCTTTATGTATACACACATATATATACATATATATATATATATATGTATATATATATATGTATATATATATATATATCAGTGACGTGCAGTCAGGGGAGGCAGGTGAGGCCATGCCTCACCTGTCATCATGGAAATATAAAATTGAAAAATAAATTAAATGGTTATATTTATTCAGTGATTTGTATTTTAAAGTTCTTTTCCATTTAACGTCACCATTTTTAGATATTTTTTCAAAATGGCTGAATTTTCACATTTACTGTTCAAATACTAAGAAGAGACGAGCGGTGAGGGAGCAGCCCGCTGAGCCTCACCGTGGATTACGCAATGACTATGCTAACGGTGCTGGCATGCTATGCAGTGAGACCGTATTGCCGTTCCTCTGCATGTCGCTATTAAAATGTCGAACACTTTTACTATATGAACTAAATTTCCATATTTTAGCTGGTGTATATAATGCACAGTGTTTTTTTTTTAATCAACAACTGTGTGTATTCTTGTGCTGAGAGATCATAAAACTGCACTAGGTGAGGCACGCAGTTCTCCTGCCTCATGGCAGGGGGCGCTGGTGATCCCAGGGATTCTTATTACGACTCCTCGGCTGCAGAATAATAGAATTAGTGACACTGTCACTAATTCTATTATTCTGCAGCTGTCACTGTGACAGCAGTAAACAGT
>VUQR01036925.1:0-26946 GCA_015108515.1 Hemichromis elongatus
AGCTGTAAGGAAAAGGCGTCTGGACTTCTTTAGGTTGCTTGAAGACGTTTCACCTCTCATCCGAGAAGCTTCTTCAGTTCTAGGGTCAAATGGTGGAGAGTCCCATATGTAAGCCTTGTGGGAGTGTCCCTCGTAGAGGGACAATGGGCCCCCTACTGATCCTCTACCTAATCACACGAGGTGTGAAAACGGGTGCGGGTCGCATCCTCAAAAGAGGATCTCTTTTGAGGATGCCAATGTTCACATTTTGGACAGAGAAGACAGATGGTTTGAAAGGGGAGTGAAAGAAGCCATCTATGTCCACTGTGAACGGCCATCTTTGAACAGAGGTGGTGGTTTACGACACCAACTGTCTGCCATCTATAATCCAGTTCTGAGATCCCTGCCCAGACGCCTTAACGCCCACTCACATCCTGGGCCATCTGACCTCTGGAATTCACATGATAGGGTGAGGCCAGGTTTCACAATGAGTTCACCTGAAACCATTGCTGATTGAGACCCGCACCCGCACCCGTTTTCACACCTCGTGTGATTAGGTAGAGGATCAGTAGGGGGCCCATTGTCCCTTTACGAGGGACACTCCCACAAGGCTTAAATATGGGACTCTCCACCATTTGACCCTAGAACTGAAGAAGCTTCTCGGATGAGAAGTTTAGGAGTAGGTGTAAGAAACCCAAAGAAAGACTGTTTTTATGAATTTATTAATTGTGTATGTGCTTTGTAAATTTTAGTACAATTGTTGGACAGTGACGTTGGGCAGCTCTTGTATCTATTCATTGCATATATACAGTGAGGGAGTCCCAGCAAACATAATACCTTTCGACAGATGTAGTCTCCAGGACTGAAAACTTGCGGTCGGAGTTTTAACACCAATTCTACAAGGAGGCCTGCCTCACAGTCCTGGAAGATACGCACCTAGGTTCAAAAACAAACACAAAAGCAACATTTGGGAACTTATGAGGATCGTTTGACTAGTTTTGCCATACAAATCCACTGTGGTAGTAAGGCAGTAAGGTAAAAGGGTGAGACATGGTAATATAGAAAAGGGTCTTTACCTTCTTAAGTGTGTCCAAGTGAACATTAATAGCAATCTCAGCTCTCAGTTTATTAGGCAGACTCTTGAGGACTTCTTGTTCATCAATTGTCTTCTGATTGGTCCAAAGGTAGTCAAACCAGCGAATGACACGCTGCTCCAACACCTTGCTGACATGTCTGAAGTGCATGTAGTGTTTGAGTCCATCTACACGTGTTTGAAAGGTTGCTCTTGTTGCATTCATATTAGAAATCATGGATCCAACATTACCCACAATGGAAGCAAATATCAGAACCCCAACCTGGAGAGAAATACCAGTAGTAATTGTTTTGACAGACTGGAAACACTATCCCACAGTATACACGGTATACACAGATGATGTGATATCCTCGTGTTGGCGTTGTTCCCAGATCATCAATCAATTAATGTTTTTCCAGGGTCAACATTCCAAGTGACCAATCACCTTCTTGTGACATCATACTTTTGCGACTTCGAAAAATAGCCGCCTTACAAAAACAAATGTTGTCACGCAAAATTGCAGTAGCTTCTGTGATCACTTTACAAACATAAGCGAAGACAATTTGAACTAAGAGGCCTACACTAATGGTTGTGTGCTGAATCTATGAATCAAAAAGGTTAGGGTTAGGGTTAGTTTCAAGGCGGGTCTTTCGAAGTCGCAGGTGATTGGTCACTTGGAATGTTGACCCTGGAAAAACATTAATTATGATGATCTGGGAACAACGCCAACACGAGGATATCACATCGACCCAGTATACACCTTCTGTATAGGGTTCGAGTCAGCTATAAACTTACCAGAAAGTCAAATATCAGGAACAAATATTCTTCATCTCTAACCGGTGGAGGAGTTTCTCCAATAGTGGTCAGCGTCATGGTCGACCAGTATAGGCAGTATATATAACTTCGTGACAAGGTGCCAAACTCAGGGTCAGATGCATTGGGATAAACCCATGAGTCAGAGCCCAGTCCCAGGATTTTGGAGAAGCTGTAGTATCCACAGGCATTCCAATGGATTATGACCAGGATGTACAGAATCAGTTTACAGATTCTGAAAGCATTGGGGTAGCCCGTACGTGTTTCTGTACGCTCAAAGAACTCAAACAGACGGGGCAGGCGCAGCAGTCTGTTGAATCGAAGAAGCGGAGTGTAGCTGATTCCAACAATCAGGTACAAGAGGTCAGTTGGAAGAATGGAGCAGATGTCAAACTGACACTGTAACGTTCGAAGGTAGGTTTCTCTCAGACGGCGCACATCTTTGATCATCAAGCCTTGGTCCAAGAAACCTTGATGTACATAATAAATATAAATACAATGTCTAACCTCTGGGATTTTTGTGAAACTGTCACATAGAAACCTGAATTAAGATTTCATTGGAAAAAAAAGGGATCAGTGTCATAGTATTTCATGTTTAGTAATTTCTTGTCTGTTCCATGATGGAAACTTTTTTAGAGTACCTGTGTGTAGCCGAACAGCAATATCCAGAATATAGACTCCATCACAGGTGTAGTCCAGCACTTGCCAGATGAGCACGTTTCTCATCTGGAGTTCATCAAAACAAGCCCTGAAGAAATACAAACACCAAACTAAATCTGGTATTCCAAACACATGTCACTGACCCAAAGATGTGTTAGTAAGAGTAAAAATTACTACTAATAAGAATTAGTACTAATAATTAGTAAGCGTAATAACACAAACAGGACTCTGCCATCCGAATAAAATATATTATTTTTTTCAGAGGGGGGGTTTGACCATTTGTATTAGAGGAAGCAGACACTATTGTATCCATAATTGTGGTTAGTCACAATATCAGCTCCCTACCTGACAACTAGCATGGTCCAGTTGTAAAAAACTGCAGCACCAATCACCATTAGCCAGTAATAGTACGCATCATCGGATGGAGATAAGACCACAATATTACACTTTTTTCTCCTGACAGAGAGAGACAAAAAGACAGACAGTAAGCATCAACTAAACTTTCAGAGTGTTTGCATGTTAGCTACTTCCTTACGTGCGTCTGGAGCGTCTGATTTCATGCTCTGCATCTGAGCCTGTACGGCTGTGGCTGAACCTGCTGGGTGGGGCCTGTATGTCCATGTTAGCGGGGCCTCTGAACCGCTCCAGAAATGAATCCGGTCGCTCTGTCTCCTCAGCCAAACTCTTCTGAGCCCATTCTCTCAGGGTCATCACCATACTGACTATCCTAAAGACAGACAGGCAGAAAAGGTGATTGCATCTAAGGTTGTATACAGCTAAAACATTATCACTATCGTAGTCAAAGTGTTAATTCTCCACTATCATTTGAATATCAGATTAATACCCAGCTATCATACCTGGAGAGAGTCCCTCGGCCACGAAAGGAATTCTGGGAACCAGCATCTCTTCTATCAATGGCTGCCATTTGTTGTAGCTCTGAAGAAGTGTCGTCACATATTGACTGTCCTCTGTGCATTCATACATACAAAACATAAAACTCACAAAATGGTGTGTAGAGCAGGAGCATTCGACAACTTACTAAACTAACAAAAGTAACAGAGTTATCGCAATGCAAACCAAGATGGGGATAAAAAAAACATATCACCTCCAGCCCTAGGCTGAAAAGATGAAGCCAATGTGGCGCCACTCATTGCTTAATGCATTCTTGTCCTAAAGTCTGAAGTTGTTGGCTTTTTTTTAAACTAGACATCATGAAGGTGGATCGGTTCTAACTGGGACCAACACCTGTGACACTACACACTCCACATGGTACCGTAAACTTTAAATTAGTGATTAAGACCATAAATTTATCAGGTTTAAAAATCGAGTGAGCAATTAGTTCATTGTCTCATATCCTTCTGTCCACTTGGACTCCTTTTTGCTTACACGGTCATCGCCCCTTGCTGGCCATTAGAAAGAATGTGGATTTAAGCATAAACTAAACTGTAACAATACCTCTGCATTACTGTATCATGTGCGTGTGTGTGTGTGTGTACCTGCTAAGTGTGCTTTCAGCTCGGTCACTCTCCTCCTCAGTCCATGTTTTCACAGACAGCCTGTGAGAATCCTGGACTGGACCTGTCATACTACAGACACACAACACAGCAATGCTCAAGTCATTTTCATTTTGTTCATTGTGGAAAATAACCCAACCCAACACATCACAGCAAACACAACACAACACACACATGGAGACAGGCAGTCTGTACCCAACCTAAGATCAGAATATGTGTCAGAACACACACACACATGCACATTCGCACACACATATTTTACTTATATGGACCCGCCAGTCAAAAGGAAGGTCATCTAGTACGAGGTCATCATTTGTTGAGCTTCACCACAGAAACCAGATGACATAGCAACAGGCTGTACAGTAGTTATGACAACATATCATAAGAGGGAGAGACAGAAAGGCAGAAGTGATCCATTCAGCAAACCTGATAACTGTTCTGATGCTCCAGCGTTCAGGTGGTCAGTCCATCAGTTCAGTTCCTGCGCTTGCTGTAGATGCATCTCACCGAAGTATTATTTCTTTCTAAAAAAACAAAACAAAACACAATGTCTTCATTTTTACATAAAACATGATGAACAGACTCTAGTGGAATACACATATGACACGGTGGATGGAGTGAACAAATGCCACCGATAACAGGAACCATCACGTGGTACTCTGAGAAAAAAAAGCATCATTTAAATTGCAAATTGTGTGTGTGTGTGTGTGTGTCTTCCTTTTCACCAGCATGCTCATCTGAATTCAAGAATCTTGTTTGAAGTGGCCTCTGATCTGGAAATGTGTCTTTGTGCATGCGTGTATGTATTCTGCTGATTACTGAGAGGGAAGCATGTTTTTATGAGTGCACCTGCACTATTTCAGCTCTGATCGGATGGATTTCAAAACAACACAAAAGTATACCCATCTGCCAAAAAATGTTTTTTCACAATGTGTTTTGATTGGTTGTGAAGAGATGTTGACATGTCTGTTCAAAATGACATAAAATGTAGACACGCATTGCCAAAACACGAGTGCCTTTCGGGGTAAAAGTCATTTCTGGGATCGACTGTTATGAGTAATTGGCTCAGTTATTACCAGCACATATCTAGAAAGTGAAGCAGCTGCCTCTCAGTCATGATAGCAGACACATTAACAACCTGTCAGAAGCACAACTGCATTAACACAACTGACCTGTCCCAGTTTTTCCTGTTATATTACAGGACAGCAGCAAATGTTTAAGCCTTTGTTTCTCAAAACAAATCCTGCCCATTTTAAGCCTGGAGATTGTCACCTTGCTGTATATTCAATAACGTTTATATTGACTGCATTCCACCCAGGTTAGGTCATTCTACTGTGCACACTGCCTCCACTGAAAACATCACTTAAACCCTTGATGGAGTGTGCCTGTCATTTTCCTGAAATATAAAATCAAATATAAGGTCAGTTCCCATCAACAAGTGCTTTTACACCTTTTAGCTTAATGCTTTGTTTGTAAATCGTAGCTTAGCTCCTTTTTGCTTCAGATAATTCTGAACTCATATTTAACACTCTAAGTAAGGGGCATCAAACATAAGGCCCGGGGACCAGAATCAGCTCAGCAAAGAATTCCAATTTGGGCAGCTCGAAGGCTTTGGAAAATCTGAAGGAGTGCTTAGATTTTGAACTTTAAACTGTTGTTTTCATAAATTTTACAACTTTTCCTGTTGATAAAGACTTTCACACTACACCAGATAATTAGATAGATAAACAATTCAATTGGAAAAAGTTCCTGTTTTTCCACTACCTGCCACATAATAAGCTACAATTCTATTCTATTCTATTCTATTCTAAAAAACTTTTACTAATTCTTGTACATGTACAATGACAATATTAAGGCATCTCAGGGATTAAATCTTTACACTGACAGAAAGAGGATTTTCACTGGTCTGGCCCACTTAAGACCAAAGTGGGCTGTGTGTGGCCCACAGTGTAAAATTAGCTAAAACAATGTTATGGATCGCTAGCATTGTTTGTTTGCCTGTGCATGCATTTGGCTGTGATTTGTGTTTTGAGCAATCTAGCCTTTGTGTTAGATAGCTATTCCTTTTTGGTTTCTGTGCTTTTAATTTTGGTTAATATATGAGCTTCAGGAATAGGCTCCACCCTCCCCGTGATCCTGATAAGGATAAGCACAATAGATGAGAGTTGTGTTCCAGCCTTGTGTTCCAGATTGTAACAACATCCTGATCATTTCTGCAAAGTTTATGGACATCATTAGTAATTATATTAATAAATATAAAAAAAAAGTGAAATGGCCACTTTATTAGGACCAACTGTTCAACTGTTTGCTAATGCGAATCTAATCAGCCAATCACAGGGCAGCAATCCAATGGATTTTTAGACGTGATAGTGCAGGAAAACAAACTGAAGTTCGGTCTGAGCATCAGAATGAGGAAGAAACTTTAAATGTGGCGTGGTTGATGGTATCACACAGGCTGGTCTGTGTATTTTATACACTGCTGATCTGCTGGTATTTCCCCACACAATCCTCTCTAGTGTTCACAGACAGAAGAGCAGTGCTTTCTTTGCTCCGTGTTGAGTCGTACCCTAACCGTACTGTGATTTTGCTCACTGTTTCCTGGTTTTGTTTTCTAGTTTCCCCAGTTTCTTAGTTTGAGCTTCATGTGTTGAGTTTCTATTTTTGGTTCCCTGGTATTTCATGTTCGCATGTTCACTGGCAATAAAGCTGCCGCCTTTAGTTAATCGCTCAGTCTCCGAGTCCTGCATTTGAGTCCTGCTTCCTACCTGCTATACAGCACACATCATAATAAAATGGAAATGAATCAGCATTATTGGATCTGTTCAGTAAGTAAATGTGTGGTTGTTGCATTAACACGCTTGAAACTCCAAAAGAGAAAATCACACAGAACACAAAATTAGATAATATATGGAAAAAGATTTTATTATTTAACATAACAGATGTAATTGTGCACACAGCACATTGAAATGTATTGCTCGTATGACTTTAGATTCATCCAGGACTAAAACTTTGAGGTTTTTTGCAGTCATTATGGCAGCAAAAGAAGAGCTACTGAATTCAAGTGTTATACTGGAATAGACCATCTACAGACATGGTGTGATAGAACAGCACATCGCTTTTTATGTGGTTTAAATTTTATAAAAGATGTAGCAGCTTTAACAGGCAGGATTTAAAATGTCTGAAAAGAAATGCATAGACAAAGTTTATTAGGGGTTTTTCAAAAATACATGCTGCATTTTAGAGCAAATCTAGGTGGTTTTTAAGATCTGTGTGTGCATTTCGCTTATATTGTTTTTGTCGCTGTTTGTATGTTGTTGTTTTTTATTTTTGTTCTTGAGTAAAAGTCTTAGTTAAAGCACTTAATGGACATTGAAGGTTTGAACACGATTCAGTTTTATATTCTGTGAAAACATAAACTATCTATAATCTAGCAAAGCTTTGGTCATATGCATCAAAAATTATTATGGCTTAAGAACAATAGATGACACATGGGAAGTTTAATAGGATAAAGCAGCTGAGAAACTATTAAATATGTTCAGGAATAGAAGAAAAGCAGCACTAGGTGCTGTGATATGTGAAGTATTTGTTTTTGAATATTTCCCATGTGTCAAAACTTACTTAAAGACAGACATAAAGACACAGTTTCATATTTTCTTAACAGGTTTCCCCCTTTTGCACGGTCCTAGCATGCATTGCTCAGACCCTGTGCTAGTCACCGCTCTATTAGAACACATTTACACTGAAATTCATCTCAGCGAGCATTATAGACAATGATCACTGCTCGTAAAAATGAGATCCAAAGAAAAGCCCCAAACCTCAACATTAAATATCAGGCAGCTGTTAAAGAAGTCCCGCTTTACTGCACTTTACTGTTTTTGCTCAGATTGGATTCACTCGGTTTTGGCCAGCTCCACATAACCACATAAAACAACAACGCAGTATACCTATGCCCACTACACGTCTCTGTTTGTGTATAGGTGCAAGTGTGTCCCCTTTAGGCTTTCTTCATCCCTCTCCCCATCAGGCAGGCGAAGATGGTCATCACCATTTTGGGGTTGACCTCTACCAAGTCTTCAGGCAGGGCGTAGACCTTGGCACCGATCTTCCTCGCCATGGAGATGGCATACCTGGAAAAAGGAAGGATGGTAATTAGAGTGTATCACCTCATCACCGCAATAAATGTGATAATCATTAAGACCCACTGAGAGCTAAGGTTGTAGATAGCAATATGAACTATAAAAGCCCAGCTACTACTGGAAACAAAGAGGTGATTACTTGGCATTGTTCAGTTTCTCATCATCTGACAGAGCTCCCTTTTTAACCAGCTCAAAGTTCACACTCTGCGGCTGGATGGCGTCAATCAGGTCGAGAACTGGCAGACTGCTACTGATTGTTTTGTCCTAAACAGAGGAGCACACAACCATCACACATCCACAGCTGGACTTTCACTCTTCACAAATAACAATACAAAATGACAAAACAGAATATATATGAGAATATCTCACATTACTTGGCTAGTTTGGAAATGAATGCATAATCTCTCTGGTAACAATTATTAAAGAGTAACTTTTCCCTTTACCTTAAAGTTTTTTATAGAGGAACTCTTGTCAGCGCCGGACAAAGTCTTGTTGACCCATGAAATGATCAAATCATCTCCAGCAACTTCTCCATGTCCAAGGTCTTCGAGCACATTTAACGTGTACCTGCATGTGGATGTGAGAATATTAGCCTCATTATTGAGCACTGTATTTCCCATGGGCCCCAGTGTTTTCAGTCATCAGTGCACAGATGTTTCTCTCCATAACTGCTCAGTGGTTGCATTAAACTGAATGAACTTGCTGAGAGAGCTCTGACCTTTTCAGTTTCTATCCTGAGACAGCAGCACCCCCTATCTGTCCTCAACTGTACTGCAAACCCAACATAGTTTGAGTATCAGGAATTACAAAAAAAGAAAGAAAGAACATCACCTTCTCATCAGCTGCCACACTAGAGCCAGGGTTAGAGTAGCGTTTCCGTCGTACAGGTCCTGTCCACCAATGCCCACCAGGGAAAAACCAGCTTTTTGCTTACCCAGCTGCACGGCGTAGTTACAGTTTTCAATCTGCAGTGCACACACAGACATTTTTGGGATCTGCAACTTGTTGTGTTTACACTTTACACACTGTCCCAACTTTTTTGGAATCCTTGTTTGGAAAACACAAACATAATGCGACGGAGCCTCATTTAATTTATAACAGAAAACATCAAATGTTTAAAAAGAGAAGCTCTACCATTTAAAATAATAATACTAATAAGGTCAATATGTAGGTGCAGTTTTGATGCAGTAAAATATAAATTTAAGAGATTTGTTAATGGATGGATACGTTCTGTTTTTACTAACATGTTACACATTGCACTAACATTTTTTAATATATTTAACAAGGCAGGTAATGCTGCTCTAAGCACTCAGACAGTGTTTCTATTCTTAACTGTCATCGTTGTGAGTAAGAGGGGATGACCTTGATACGGTTGCCTAAGCTTAGACTCTCGGCATAGAAGCTCCATCCATCTACTGCTTAGACTGTCTCTGTCTGAGGGGCAGCCAAAGAGAAAATGGTTGTCTTAAAGAGACTAGAGGAATATGTGTTCAGTGTGAAACAAAATGAGGTGCTGCTCCAAGACCCAATCTAAGACACAAGGACTATTTTCAGCCGTGAATAATGCAAAGCTACTCTTCTACAGTCCAAGAATGAATACATGGAGCTGGAAATGACCTGCATACACACTCATTAAACATGCATGTGTCGTTTTCGCAAGAAATTCTGTTATAAAAACTTTTCTTTGAGTGAAGCAGCTTGTGTATTTACCTTTTTTAAGTGGCCTCCTGTTGCTTTGAATGGAGGGTGATTGACTCTTTCCCAGTCCACTGGAACCTTAATCTTTTCATAAAGCTGCAGAATCACAATGGCATCCTGCAGATCACTGTACATACACACAGTGTGTGAGGTGAACATGCACATGTAAACTACATATCAGAGTGTTGCTAAACGGTACAGATCCCACACTGACCCATAGATATGATGAACACGTGGAGAGACGCCGAGAGAGTTCATCCAGTTCCTGAAGGTTCTCTCCTCCCTGGTCTCGCCTGGAGATGGCAAGAGACAGAGTCAGCCACAGGATCTTACACCAGCGTGTACAGGAGTGAGAAAAAAGATCCATGCTTACTCTCCACAATCCACTCTTGGTTCTCTGGTTTAGTGAGAGCCGGGTGTTTGTTGAAGAGGGTTGCCACGAAGGCCATGTTAAGCTTAGCGTTTCCACTCACGACATCGCTGGCAGTTACAAACTGCCTGCAGCCCAGACGGTTGGCCTGCTGCAGCATGCACTCTGCTCTGTTCACAAGATCCTGCTCCTGTGACACACACAGATAGGCACAGAGGTGTGTAATGTATTTATTTATATGTATTTAAATGACAGATTCATCCTCCATAGTAGTTCTATTTTAAGCATTTAAATAATGAAATTGAACCATTTTCTGTCACCTCACTGTGTGCGTGTGTGTTTGTACGTAGGGTGTGTGTGGAGGGTTACGCCACTACAAACAAAGAATCTACAAGGCAAACAACACGCTGCCTTTCAAGCAAACTCACATATAGACCGGTCATTTCAATGTTCACCCGAGGAACATCCTCTTTGCTGCCGTCTGGGGCGATCTGCTCGAGCAGGTGGAAGTAGGCCTTGGAGTCCTGCACGGGAACAGAAGTGCACAACGGCAGAGACAGAGACGTGTCAGACTGCACTCATGTTTTTTCCCAGCGCTAAAAAGACAGATTCTTCATCATCAATCATCATTAACAAATAACATTTATATTCTACTTGTAATTAGCGTCGATTGATTAGTTAGTCGGCATTTTGGTGGTAAGCATGCTTTTTGAGTGAAGCACAGATTCGACACTTGTTCATTTATTCAGGGTTGATTTTTAATAGCATTATGTGTTGTTGCAATATGTAGCAATACTCATGCAAAATAAATGTAAATATGTGTTTAATGTGTGTAAATATGTGCAAAAATAAACGTGCATTTACAAATTTTTATATGAAAGCAGAATACAGTTAATTGCAGCCAACTATAGCACCAACCTGCCTTTGCTTTTTAATATTTTACTGAACATCTATTTAATCCATCCATCCATTCTCTCTCGCTTATCCTTTCCAGGGTCGCGGGGGGTGCTGGAGCCTATCCCAGCTGTCATAGGGCGAGAGGCAGGGTAAATGCTGGACAGGTCGCCAGTCTGTCGCAGGGACAAACAACCATTCGCTCTCACATTCACACCTAGGGGCAATTTGGATTTTTCAATTAACCTATCCCCACAAAGCGTATGTTTTTGGACTGTGGGAAGAAGCCGGAGTACCCACGCATGGGGAGAACATGAAAACTTCACACAGAAAGACCCCAGCCTGATGGTGGAATTGAACTCAGGACCTTCTTGCTGTGCGGTAGCAGTGCTAACCACCGTGCTGCTCAACATCTATTTAATTTGAACTATAATTATTTTGCTCATGCTGGGCTTTGGTGGAGACAATCAGTTCATCTGCTACCTGAAACATCTATCCTCTGTCTTTAAAGCGTCCCTCCCCTTTAGCCAGCTTCCCTCTGATTGGCTGTCCATCATGAAGAGAAAGTTCAGAGAAAACCAGGTAGCTGTGTTTATGGCCTGAGAGCTGTGTGCCCGAGATGACCATATAAGGTACCGTATGTGAAATCAAACAGAGCCAAGAGTGGAAAACAAATGCTCTTCTGATTTACAGGGACTATTTGTATGTATTCTGCCCTCATCATTTAAATATTCTAGTTTAATGTTTAATCTAAGCAACTATTCATACACCTGTGTGTGAGAGCTACAACCCATGAATGAAGTTTTATATTGTCACAGATATATTATCCTGACAAGAATGTTAGATTTTTTTTATTTTGACCCAACATCTATAAAAAATCAAATAAGGATTCAGTTGCTGATAGCAAACGGTGAAGCGACTGGTTGTCACAGAGACATTTTCTTACCTTAATATCAGCAGAAAAGTTTGATATCTTCATCCCGACTTTCCTTAAATGGAAATTGACCCAGCGGAGCAGCAGCTCTTCAGGACTGAGCTTCATCAGTACCTCCAGACTCTCTCCATCCTCTAGCAACGCCGCAATAGCTGTACAGAAAGAGAGAGCAGAATGACTCTGGTGCCTAAACTAAACTCCAAAAGCTATAATAAGATCCACTCCTATTTAAATCTACTACAGTTCATCTACTGTCATTTCAGCTTCTCTTCTGATTGGCTGCTCCTTACAAACAGAAGAACTGAAAACCGAATCGATCCCAGGGTCGAAAAAACTGTCTGAAACGGAGCAGCCTGAAGACAGGAATTAAATGTACTTATACCAAACTCATTATTTGTTATAAGTTCAGCCACCATTCTAATAGTTTATATATACAGCCTGGCCAAGAAACCTATCACCACCTGGTTTAACTTATCAAGTAGGTAAGAGCCTTCCACTGACACATAGACACATCCTGTATCGGGTCGACTGTGCGAGCATGTGGGGGCAGTGTTATAATCTGGGGCTGCTTCAGTCAGTCCTGGGTTCAGCAATGTTAAATATGATCAGCTGACTACCTCAGTGTCCTGAATGACCAGGCTTTTCCATCAGTGGACTTTTTCTTACATGAAATTTGACGCAGGCACAAAGCCAGGATTCACTGGGCTCAAAAGAGTGGTTCAGATTTTGGAAAAAAAAATAAATCAATGCAACCTTGGATAGAAATAAATGTAGTAACATTGCATAAGCTTAGTGAGGAGCTAATGGCAGTTTTACAAGCCATTTTAGAGCGAGTCACTTTTTTGTGGCCGGGAAGTGAAATTATAGGAAAAAAATAAAGGGTCCCCTTTAAATTGCTGTTTACTTTTTACATAATGTTTGCAAAACTCTCCCTCCACAGACAAATCTATCAGCACGTGCACTTCTGTGTAGTGTACCTTCATTGCGGCTCAGCTCAATATCGGCAAACAGCCCTATCTTGATAATCTGCCAGAGGAGCCCGAGCACCAGATGAGGTTTCCCCTCCTTCAGATCTTGAGCTCCGATATTGACGACCTGGCACCCGATGGCTGAAGCAGAATTCAGAGCCAAGTTCAGATTCTCCTGTAGGATATGAAGGGTCAGGGGTTAAATTACATTAAGCAAGCATGCAATTAAGTTGTGAAAAGAAGCCAATTGACCTGTTTGGTGAAAGGAGTCAGTTTCTTTTTGTTGATGGTTCTCTCGTCGATGGTGTCCGGTACAGAGAGGTTGATGAGTTTACTGAAACAGTGAACGTGAGGGAAACGTCTTAGCGCACTGCCTGGACACTCGAAAGCATGGTCTAAAGAAAACTGCTTTACCAGAGCATGATGCCATCTCCGACAGCTTTAAAGAGATCCTCGGTGTTGGGGTTGATGGGGAGGACATGCTTACAGTCGGGATCCTTCTCCAAAGCCGAGTTGAGGTAGTTGGCAAAGGCGAAGCGCTCCTGCTCTGAAATACAACCAAGGCACGTGTCAGATCCCTTTCTGTCATGACTAAAGCCTAAAGGGTGGTTGATCAGAGAGTTCTTTGATTCCACTGGACGTTGACACAGCACATATAATATATATGTCGTTACTAACCAGAGATCGAATGCTGAGTTCCTGCACTTGAGAGCTCACTGGTGCCCCCAATGGCTACAATGCCTTGTTTCTTGTTGAGAGCTTTCTTGAAACTCTGGGCTATACGGTCGTCCTTGAGTTCCTTAAAGAGCTGAATATATATTCAAAGACACACATACACACACTAACTTACGGACCATCAAACCATGGTTAATGTATATTTGTCAAAATAATAAGTGTCATTTATCACTTTTTATGTTATGATCGTTTGTCTTTCTCTACAGTACATTAGTATATAAACAGATTTTTATATAATGCGTTTACATTTTCGGTTGCGTGTCTGTAAATAAACTGTTAGTAAAGCTGTAAATTAGTAGTTAGTTAACTAGTGTTACCTACAGCCTCGAACTCCGATAATTCAATTTTGTTGTCGTGGTTCAGGTCCAGCTTCTCGAGGAGTTGTCTGAGCTGGTATCCGGGGACAGGACAGCCAACCTCACGGAAGAGATTGCCAAGTTCGGCGGAGGAGATGTACCCATTGCCATCCGCATCTACACGTGGTGGGTCGAGACAGGAGGGGCGGCGCAGAAATGAAAGAGAATTTTATTGAAGCTTAAACCTCTGCTCTTTATTTCCAGTTTTCTAGAGATTTAAAGTGCTGTCATTGTGACAGCAAAGGAACAGCTTTCCCTGACAATGATAGGTCGAGATTGAAGACTGGAGATATTCAAACTCCCAGCTTACCAGCTGGAGTCTCTAAAGGATGTAATAACCAGAATCAGCTAGAAGTTCATTGGCTGTCTTATACTTTAGAAATGCACTGGGTTTCTGTAGCAGATTTAGGGAAATCTTACTGCTGCAAATAAGAAAATAAGCTCTTGTCTTATTGTTATGTTGGAAAAACAGCCATCAAAGAGTGATATGCTTTTTTTAAAAATAGGATCCATTGGGTCTCATTTGCTAATATTATTATTACTAATTACTAGGCCATGGCCTAAAATATACTGCTACTGAGACCATAGCAAAACACATTTTCCACATTTTCTCACAGGAGCATCCTTCATACTAAGAGTCAGCGCCCTAAAGTCTCAGCTTATGTTTACTTTGTAGTATTTTCAATTGAAATGATGTGCAAATCATGGCATTCTCTTCTCTTCTTACATTCTACACAGTGTTTAAACTTTTTTCGAGTAAAATTAGCCAAATTGCTCCTTTATACAATAACTGAGACGTAGGCGATTCAAAGCTTCTGTTTGCCAGGTCCTGCACACGCACACAGGCGCACACAAAGAGGCACTTTTCACAGTCGTGTACGCCACACAGTCAAAAATAAGTGGCTAATTCATAGAGATATCTGCAATGTGAACGCACACACACACAAACACACATTTTTACTCACCCACTTTGTTAAAGGCCTCCTTTATCTCCGCCATCTCCTCGGCACTGAAAGATTGTGACATCCCGACACCTACGAGACACCTGACACCTACGCAGGCAAATGATGCACGTAAGTGCTGCGTACCAACTCTTGACACGTCACACAGAGCATCAGTAATAATTACTGTAAAAGGCTTTTAAATGTCGATTCCTGATGCATGCATTATAACTAAACTGGCTGCAATGCCTTTCTTTTTAGCAGTGCAGATTTGTCTCAGTGATTAGATTCCAGCTGTTTGGAGTAGCATTTCCCAGCTTTCCATGATAGTCTGTTTTGTTACAGATACATGGCTGCACTTGAACAAATCAGTATTCCTCAGTATGACACACTAACATTTGTTTAACAGGATATCTCAAGCTATCACAGGCAGGGATCTCTAGCTGTGACGTTACACCAGCCTATCACTGCTGAATCTTCTAAAAGAATAAAACAGATGCCGCAGGCATTCACTGGCCATTTCATCAGGTGCACCTGTTCTTTGTAGACATACTTCAGGCCCCTTAGTACTAACCGAACATCATTTAAACACCATCTCAAAAAGGTCTTTGAGTTCCCTCAATGCAAATGGCCTGTACAGTCACCAGATCTCAGAGGACCTCTGGGACATGGTGGAATTAGAAATTTGCATCACGGATGTGCAGCCAACAAATCTGCAGCACCAGCGTGACGTTATAATGTCAATATGAACCAACATCTCTGAGGCATGCTTCCAGCAGCTTGATGAATCTATGCCATGAAGAATTAAGGCAGCTTTGAAAATTAAAGGGGGTCTAACTCAGCACTTAAAAGCTGTAACTAATGAAGTGGCAGGTGAGCGTACATTACAGCATACAGCCTGAGTGGTATAATAGCCTGTTTTGGCCTTTCACTGACACATCAGTATGGCATACACCAATATCATTTTGAAAGCAGCTGTAAATAGAAGAAAAGAAGCTTGGTGTAATGACACAGCTTGTCCAGCAGAGCGGCTCCAAATACACTGCTTACAGTATTTATAGCAGCTGGCGCCAATTTCCATTTTCAATTTTAAAATTTCCAGAAATGACACCAAATATATAATGATTTAAATGTTATTAGGGAACATTTCGTACAGCCATCCAATAGGATAGTGATTATCAAAGAGTGGGTAGGTTACTGCTCTTGTGTAGAGATTTGTGTCCCAGTGACAGTTGGGTCACACATTGGCCTTAACAATGTGCATATGACTGGGTAGCTTTACCAATTTATACCCAGCAACCAGTAATTTTTTTCTGTTTTTTGGGTAAATTTTTAAAGTAAATAAATTATTTTCTCTTGTATTTCACTTAGAGTGAAGATTTAAGTTTGGGTGGACCCTGTGGGATTTTCTGGTTTCTTAATAGGGTTGCAGCACTCATGACTTTGGGGATGGCTGCAGTAGGCTTGTGGTAGAGTTGGCTGAATGCATCCGTTTCACCTGGAAAATGAATTTAAATAAACAAATTCTATCAAATAAAATAGCAAATACAAAACTCTCTGGAAGCTTGACCACTCACTGCACAGTCCATCAGATAGTGATCCAGTACTGTGGAGATAGTAAGTCTAGGCTAACTTAGTTTGAGAAAGAGTTTTCTGCTGCAGAGACCAGAGCACACTCAAGATGATCAATTGAAGCCTAAGGGGGGAAGCCAATAACATTCAGGCAAATAAAGCATTATTAGCATTAGACATCAGCTGTCTGTCTATCCCCAAATATCACATAGAAAAAGAGAGATCGGGGGTTTTGGAAGGAAGATGTACTTTATGTTGCTTTACTTTATGTAGCTTTTACTTTGATTCAAAAAGAAAGTTAAAAAAAAAAAAAAAAAAGATTTCCTTTTAAGGCTGTATTGCTTGAAAAAAAATTCTCTCATACACCCTGATCATGTTACAGCATGACAAACAAATTAACAGGCAAAGCTTGAGCATCAATATGCAAACAGTGGTTTCTCAACCATTTACACATGGACACAGGCACTTGAATACACGCCTTCTAATATGTCTGTAAAAACTAGAAACACCTCCCATGGACTCTAGTAAGAAAACAACAGTGGTGGTCAGATGGCAGTTAGCTATACCCAAGGTTATTTGTATAAAGAAAGGAAAAGCATCTCTCCTAATGCAAACAAGCCCAAAATATGTGCACATCATGCTACTGCTTTGAGCTGGTGCACACAGCATAAAGGCACGTGGCTGATTTTACAAGGCAGGTTTCACAGGTTTTGAAGCTTTTAAAAGGCAAAACTCTGATTGAGATTATTTAGAAAATTTCATAATGATGATCTAAACATTTTCATTGTGCAGCAACTCTTTCACAATCCTCAGTTTTATAGGAAATCTACATATGATGCCGCCACCAGGTGTCACTGCTTTAGGAAGATCAGTCCTTCAGATGGACATGTCATTGCCAATAAATTTAATTTTTTTTATGAGTATTATTAGTGTTTTTGTAATTATTATTATTTAGACAAACCAACCCACTTAAATATTGCCCATCTGTTGTAAAACGCGACAGTGACTGAACAGCACTGCAGCACCGGAGCCCACCGTAAAAAGGGGTCTGGGCTGTCTGCATACAGTTTGTACAGCAGATTTAGATTATTAAAAGCCCATTCACATGAATGATGTTTACAGCCCATAGAGTCTGGCACATGTTCAGTGTGACGACGCACTTCACCCTTCTGCTGCATCGTCCGCCAATCACACTGTAGCACTCACTGAGAGAAAAAGCCCCCTTCACTTCTATTAACCAAATCACCGTGAAACGTGTTGCTCAAGCCCGAGTGGGACTTTTATCAGACAGGCTGCAAGTAAGGCACAACAGGCTGTAATACGAGTTATATAGTATGACAAAGTCATGTAATAAGAATGAAATTAATATACAAGGTGACATTTTTGCATGAAAAAAAATGCTTTCAGTATCTTAACTACCATGTGTGCATGTCATGAGACATTTAACCCACAAATACTGTGTATTTTAGCGTATAATTTAACATATTATTGAATACCATCTCTACATGCATCCTCACATAAGCTGCAAAATGTGATTTCTAAATGAATGAATGAACGGACAGCAGTGAGTTTTAAACTGTCCCCCCCCGGCGCATACAAGTCTTTACCTGCTGTTATTAGAAAAACGCCCTGAAAACGCTCCTCGCTCTTACCTGAAGTCGGCTGATGGGGTAAAATCACCCAGGGCAAACCAATCTGTCTGTCGGCCTCCCTCTGCCCCTCTGTCCCGTTTTCTTCTGATGACACCGCCCGGAGAAGGGAGTCGCTCCGCCCCCTCGGCTCCACCTTTTCCTTTAAACAAACCTCCCCATGCCCGCGGTCATGTTTGAGCACCAAGAACGACAAAATGCTCTTAGTCGGGGTTTTTTTTTTCAGAGACAATGGCGAAATTTACCAACAACATTTAGTTCTGCACTAATAAAACAGAGAGAAACGTGAATTCTGCCTGGGAAAACTCACTTATGGCCAACTGATATGAAATGCTAAATACATAAGATGCAGTGACACAGTAGCTTAATTAGCATTAATAGCTTGTGTTTATCAACTTAAAATGATAAACTCTTTGGTGGGCAGACTTGAAGTACGTTATATATCCAGTAATGTAAGTAGTAATGACTATTTTAGCCTATTTGTATTACGAATAATCCTTCCAGAAGCAGGTCTCACAACTGGCAGACACCTTGTTACTTCTTTTCACAGTTTTGATAACTTATTATGACTTATTCAACCAACAACCTTTTACTTAATAAGGGCATTTTGGGTATCTTTAAAGATACAGTTGGAAACATGTCTGTTTTTTTTAACTGAAAAAAATCTATTAATATATTTTACATATAAACATAACCGTAAACTTTTAAAATAATCTTTTAAAAATACACAGAAGCAAGAACTGGGTTGTGGATGGTGGCATGTTACCTGATCATCTTAAATACATAGGCTGGTCACGTATGTAGCACAACTTTATAGGATACTTTTAATTTAACGATTATAAAAACATCACTAATGCTGGCTTACAGTAGCTGACAGCAGCTAACATTGGCAAACAAAACAGTGTTTACTGACTTAAACATTCAGGATATCTTTAAAAATGTATCTCTGTATCACTGTCATCAGACAGAAGGGAGTTTCACCGACTAGTCAACCTGTATCAGACTCTTTTCAAAAAGTTTTACATCCTCCTCCAGCTTAAATAGATGTGGACACTTTGTGTATTGACAGCTGAGATAAACAGATGATCAACAGCCTGTCCTCACTACAGATAAATAGGGGGCGGAGCTGGTACTGTAGCTAGGATTATAGACTTGAATTGGGAGGGGTAAAAAAACATCTAGTGGTGAGATTTTTCCATACTATAACTTTAATTTAGAAATTTTATGGTTTCACTCAAATTATGAGCACTTTATGTAGTCAAGATAGCACCAAGCTAAAAGGATGATTCACAGGTTCCGCAGTTTGAGTATCTATTCAAATAAATACTCCCACACATTAGCATCATTTTTCCGTGTGAAATACGTGACCCCTTTAGGAACACATTTCCCTTATTAAGAGCTTAATATCAAAGCTAATTGCATTTCAGCAGTTGCCACACCCATGTGCCACTAAAAGAACATCATTTGCAAATGTTTATTTCAACTCACATGTAACTGCTATGTGCAGATAATCAGAAGGGACATATACTCTATGAAGCATGTCATAAAAGGGACCAGTTTCTTTGTTTAGGCAGTATAAATCCAAAGTTATAAACAACAAAATGGTACGGTGAGATAGTAAACTCATTATGTCGACCTCAAATTCTAAAATCCACCATCACCATCAGTCATGTACTTATGTTTCTATTATAGTCTGCTTCAGATTATTCTACAGATTATTCCATTTTCTAAAACAACATTTATCAGTGTGTGTAACTTGTGTGTAAACTGTAAGAGCCCCGCTGCTCCTACCAGTCCAAACATGCAGGAATTCCTCCTGCTCCTCCTCTCATTCCTACTCTTCTCGTACCTTTCCTTCCTCCCCCTGCTCTGTGATATGTCTCTCTTTTAGTGGACTGATGTGTTCAATCTTGTCAGGGCTGTCAGAATTCCCTGATTGTGACAGACACTGAGCAAGAAATTTCGAGAAGACCGCACAGGGAAGGCATGCAATCCATAGCTGTTATTGTAATGAATGAATCCAGTAATGCGCTGTAAACTGAAACCAGTGTCTAGTCGTTTTTGTAACCTTATGCTAGATGAGTGCTGGATTAGACCGCACTGGCTTGTGCACAAAACACTGTGGCTAGATGGGATTGAACCTGATCATCATAGAGAATGAGTTCTGTTTGCCCAAGCCTGGATATATTTAGTAGTCTTTTAACAAAACAAAAAGTCTCCTCCAGCTGGCCTGGGGATTTGTCTTTAACTGTGTGAAAAAAAGGGCTAAGCAATGAGGTCAATAAATAGCAAAGATCCTTTTTATTCAGCCTTGGGGGTATGGAAGGGCTTTGGTGGAGAAAAACACCATCAAGAATGGTCACTGTGCCGCCTCAGCTGAATTCTACTCATGTAACTTTACAACTAAAGTAATAATAAACCAGACTTAAGTTACTGAGCTCAAGCTCAAGTTAATGATCCAGTTAACAGCGAATGAGTGCATTTGCAATAAGTGGGATAATGTTAGTGGCTAAGGAGGACACTGGTGTTGGAGTGGAGAGGCCTCTGTGAGGCGGACTTTTAGAAGCATCCCCTCATGCTTCTTTGTAACTCAAAACAAAAGGTCATTTATCACATTGGAAATGTGTTGAGCATATTCTGTGCTCACAACCTGCCCCCAAACTATCATTATGTGTGTGTTGTTCACTGACTTACTTGTGCACCTAGAGAAAAAAGCTCTCCTGCTCTGTATACATTTCGCTCTAAGGCAGAAATGCATTTGCATTGTACTATGCATGTATTTGTAATTATGCAGACCAGTTTATAATGTGTTTTAAACTCACTCGTTTATCCTTAAATTTGTTGTCCTTAAAGCTCATAAAGCTATTAATGCCATAAAGTTGGGCATTTTCATGTGGGAGTCTTTTTTAGAGCCAGTTGCCATAACAAGCAACTTTTGATTCTTTCAGTTTTGCTGTTGTGCTTCCACAACAGTACAGCTACAACCAGCTGGTCCCAGTTTGTGTGCCAGAAAGAGGAAAATGTATAGCTTGAGGAGCAGAGATGAGAACAAAACCTTTATTAATTGCATAAAAGAAGAAGAAGGGTGATGGTAAAGTGTGAATTGCATCCAGGACAGAAATACTACCTCATACTGCTGACACAACTTGCAAGTATCCAAGTATCCAAGTATCCAAGTATCCACGTATCCACGCAGACAGCATGCAAATGCAAAGCTAGCACCTAGAGTGATGTTACAGCTGACCTCATACTGACCCCAGTCCAGCAGCCACAGCATGAACTTACACAGGTAACAAAGGCAGTACTGAGCAGGCGTGTAGCCTCCGTTCTGCTGCTAAAAACAGAACTACTGTAGCGAATGGTTTAAAAACTCTTTGTACGTAGTTTTCAACTTTGCATTTTGTTGTTGGTTCTGTGTTCATGTGTAATTAAAGAATGACTATATGTGTATCCTTATTAGAATAAAAGTTTGCGTCACATTGCTTGTTATCAGCACATGAGAGGGCGCTATAAACTGTATTGATATCACGCGTCTGACCTAATCTGTCCATTTTAGCGCAGTGGTCATTTTGTGTCACACAATAAACTTTCAGAGGAGGAGGATTTTTTTTTTTAATTTCATGGATCAGAGAATATTTTTGCGCTGTTGTTGTTGTTTTTGTATTAAAAGCTCACACGGTATTATTGATTTGAGACATTCATTTAAAAGCTCAAGGTACTTCCTTTGATTGGAGTCAGTCAGTTGGGGGTGGTTGACTTAGTGATGCTGTGGTTGGTTCTCACCAACTGCTGGAGGATGAGAAATATTGATGCTAAAAAGCGAATGTTCAAACAAGAAATGTGCCCACAGATTCTTCCCACGACTCCACAAGTGGAAATCTGGCTAAAGTCAGGCAGGTAACAAACTGGACTGTACCCATGGCAATCCAGGAGCATACAGCTTGTTATACCTGTGACCTGTGTGACTCCTAATGAGGCAGCTTGATATTAAGGCTAAGGCTATGTGCTGGAAAAGTTAAAGACAAACAAGAACGCCATTTGTAATTCCTTCATTTACCTGCTCACATACAAATTATCACTACTTCAAATTCAAGGTTTACATCCAAGAGTCACTAGGTGATGTTCATGTCTAAACCTACCAAGGATGAAAATAATAATTAGGTATACCATTTTTTTACTGAACCAATAGTGACAACAAACCCCATACCTTGTGACAATCAATCCTGCGATGGAGTTGGTTGTCACAAAATATCAAAGCATCTTTAGTAGTTAATTATTTTCTGTTACAATTAATTGAAAAAATGAAAAAAGTGTACCCATTTTGAGCTGGCACCTTCAATTTAATAGCTAGTGAAGGATGTTTCACTAATGAACAATTCATGCAAGAGTAAAAGGAGTGGCCCTACGCAGTGCCCTTGTTTTTGATTCCCTGTAATGTTACACAATAATAAGATCATAATGTATATTTCATTCTTTTTTTGAACACAACTTTAAAAATATCCCATGACTATAACTGAAGGAAGATTATAAGACAGGAAAAAGTAGTTGAATTGAAGCATAGTCCACAGAGCCACACAGCAACCCTGGATTTGAGCTGTAAACTGCAAGCCAGCTCATGTGATAATGCTGATAGGATGGGAGTAAGCCAAATACACTCAAACTGAGTGTTGTTTGCTCTCCGCTAAGGCGTGTGAGACACACTGAGAAAAACACATGGACACAGAATGAGACGTGGACAAGCAGGAGATGGGAGAGAGTCAGAGAAGGACTGGCAGGATGGATCGAATGCTTTAAACACAGCACAACACAGACTGTGTATCTACGTAAGATTTTATTTCCCAGCCATGCGGCCAGGTTTCTTTGTGGTGTGTGATAATCAGAGTAAACAGTGGTCAAGCTACATTACACTGCCATGAGCTCACACAGCTTAAATGAGGTGTCGCATTAATTTGAAAATTGAACAATCAACAATAAAAAGTCACTTAAGACGTTTTGTTTGACAGGAAATTCATGGCTGCAGCGACAGATGAGTTTATCCAATGTCAGTGTGCCAGCAAAGAGAATACAATGTCCTAAAACCCTCTCACACAAATGGAATGCAGCCCTAAATCAAATCAATACCTGCTGTTCACCTGTTAGCAAGCACAGGCTCTCACACAAAAGGTGAGAATCACCATGGCAACTTACAGTAGCGTAAGTATACACTGTATCATGATCCAACCACACATTGTGTTATCTGTATCATAGTGAACGGAGCTGGGACTGATTAAACATTGAAGGTTAACTTGAGAGGCACCTAAAACATTTTCCCATAACTGTACCAGACTATGAGTTATGATATACACATGTGGGCATTCTTCTTTACATGTATTTGAATATGAAAATGTTATAAAAGCACATAGACAACATAGTATTCTATAAGTCCATGCAGTATGTGCATGATCCTTTTAGATGATATCACTGCAAGAGGGAATATTGTACATGTCAGCTGAAGTATTCTATACTTCATGACTATACTATTTACTATATTTTATACTTCATATAATAACTTCTATATCGTCCTGTGTTTTTGGTAGACACCAGGGATACCATGATACCATTGTTCTAATAAGTTGTGGCAGCATCATCAGTGACTCACATTATGACATCATCAGTATCTGTTATAGAATATATAATACTCATAAAAAGTGAGAACCACTCTGTATTATTATCATCAGTATTATTATTCATTTTTAATGATGTTCAGTTAATTATCTCGCTAACTGGCTTTCCATCACAGTTAGCTATTCAACTTATTATTCAGCTTAGATTCATTTTAAAGTTAGCATCACCAAGAGCACTCACGAATAATTGAAATCATAAAAATACATCATAGGAATAAATAAATATAATAATAATTACGATCATTAGTGCAGTACTATTATATTTAAAACAATACTGTGTCTGCATTCAGTCCCAGCAGAAGACATTTCCTGCACTAGTTCACAGCTTTTTTTTCTCTTCTCCAAACTGTAATTTGAGATGTCATCCGGGCTGAACTCTTCATTAAAAATCCTCCCATGCTTGGTGATTGTGATATTCCTAAACCAAACTTTAGAAGTCGCAGGAAGCTGACCTGATGATTTATGGGCTCATCTCCAAACCAGAGTGCTGCTGCATGATCTGTTGTGCATTTCACCATCAGAGACCTGTACCTACAGGTACATACTGTTTTGAAATCAAACTAGTATGACCTGCCATCTGTGGCGTTTTCATTCTTTCCTCTGGTCACTGTGTGCCACTGGCAGAAGCAGCTGTCTGTTATTAGGAGTCCTTCTCTTGTCGAGTAGAAATTAAGAGCCACTTTATGCTGTTTGACCTTTCAAGCTCTTGTTTTCTCACTGTGCTTTGTCTGAGAAGTTCTTACCCTGCTAGAATCAGCAGTGCCCCTTCCTCCTCCTGCCAATGATCCTTCCCTCTCATGTCACTTCATTTTTATCACACACCAACAACCTGTTATTACCAAACTGAGGTATTAAAAGCATGAGGGGATGTTCTATCACACCCTGTGTTTGTGAACAGGTTTGACCTCTGACCCCCACTGCAGTACTGCCCACTCATGCTGAGTCAGTTAAGGAGTGGGAGAAAAGAATGCTTCTACTTCCACTGTTGCTCTGGGCATTATTTGTGTATGTGTGTCTGTGTTTTTGCAAGGTATTAAGTATTTGGTTACATTTCATTTTTGAATCAAGGCAAATTCAACTCTGGTGT
This sequence comes from Hemichromis elongatus, assembly GCA_015108515.1. Lineage (NCBI taxonomy): Eukaryota > Metazoa > Chordata > Actinopteri > Cichliformes > Cichlidae > Hemichromis > Hemichromis elongatus. Next base: position 25,042 of record VUQR01036925.1, read on the forward strand.
TGTAACTTTACACCCATCCTGCCGTTGCAGGGCATTTTTTCCCTTAGCTACACCCACAGTTAGCCTTAAATGTGTGTCAGAAGAAGAAAATAGGTTGAAGTGGACAATGTGAGGGAGGGTTTTTTTGTCATGTCTGTCCTAAATCAAGGCCATCAACGTGTGTTTGTGTTTGTGGTGTAATAGGCTGTTCCTCTTGAGAATGATGCTCTGTCCTAAGGCCACACCCATCTTAAAACCTCCCCTCCTTCTTCAGTTCACTTGTCCTTATTTGGTTGTGCTGCCAGCTCGGCTGATGATTGGTGAAGTGAAAACCATTTTGACTGACACACACGCGCTCCTGCGCAGGCTCAAACACACCTATATTGTTCTCAGCATCTCCCACATGCACACAGGTACAGACATGATGTAAGCGTTTTCCCTGTACTGATTGCAGCTAAAAACAAATTACCCAATAGCACAAAACTAAATAAGTAGTAAAGTTGTTTTTGAATTCATGAAAGAATCTTTTACCCAAAAGGTTTGCCCTTAAAATTCAGCGTTAAAAGTCCAGAGCGATGTTCAAATGAGATGAAATGATAAATAAATGCATCTCAGACAGACGGCATGTCTTGTCCAAACACGAAGGCCAGAAAACCTCAGTCTGCATACCTGATTCTGCAGGAACACCACTGTTTTAAACACCTGGAAGTTTCTTCTAATTATGCAGGAGGTCTATAAGGAGACAGTGAAAAAGCTCCAAAGCAGCATTCCAGATCCCAAAATATGACTCACGCAGTGTTTTAAGGAAGCTTATCAGTCAGTTGAGGAAGTTGTTTTGTTATCACAGACTAAATGCACCCCCCCACCCCCACCACAGCTAATTACCATGGACTGTGGCCCATCTGTCCCTTGGACAGCAAATCTGATATTATTATTTATTTATTTATTTTGTAGAAAAAGAAAAGGCATTTATAAGTTTATGATTCTCTTTTTGTACTTTTAAATTAGGTTTTATAAGCTGAAATCAATCAGGCAAAACAGCACCACCTAGTGACCAAAGAAATAAAAAAAACAAGGAGGGGTTCACATTGTATTTATTTTACATCCACAGATAAGGAAGGCAAGTACAGACTCTACAGGCATGTAGAAGATTTGAGAGCGGGTCGCTCAGTGTTGTCTCATTCAGTCAGACGGCTCTCCTGCAGTCTCCAGCTCAGATAAAATAGCTCTGGAAGGGTCAGAGAAACACGATACAGTGTGTAAGCTTTAGCAGAATAAATGGGATTGGGAACTATGATGTCATTGCTGGTGTCTGAAGAAGTCATTCTATAAGTGGAAAACAATAGAGAGGTGAGTTCCAGAGAGCCTAGCTCAAAATCCATCCATCTATTCATCCGATACAACAAATGTTTTACTAAAAGCACTTTTTTGTACTAAATCTTTTCCAAGTTTTAACGTATAATACTGCCCCCCAGTGGCAAAATATAAACAGTGCTTTCACAGCACTCAATGGGCTGATCCAAGTGACAAAGGCAAATCCTAGAAGGATTTGCCTTTGTCACTTGGCCAGTGGATGACCAGAGGAAGTTTAGCGTAAACCCTTGTATTGGCTGAGTTGCCTGTGACTGTGTTTCCGGCTGTGTTACTCTACAGCGAGGGGCTCTTGAACAACTTCCTGTCGGTGTGCCACAGTGACGGCGGCCCCCAGAAAGCAGTGGAGCTGGTGCAGCTGTCTGCAGCCTTCTGCCTGCCAACAACATGGAGGCTAGCAAAGAGAGCACGGGCTGAGTTTGATCTGACTGAAGAGCAAACGTAAGCAGTATTTTATTTATTGAATTTTTTTATATCTATAAAGATGGATATATATTTCATTTTTTAATTACCCAAAAAAACCCTCAAGAGTTTAATGCACAAATTTTAATTTCT